>BLSH010539745.1:928401-939440 GCA_018402905.1 Glandirana rugosa
GGACAGCGGTTAGGTAGTCTCATGGGTTCGTGGACAGTAGTTGATGGGCAGGTGACAGGTACTCGGGTACTTTGATGGGCAGGTGACAGGTACTTGGGTATTCTGATGGGCAGATGACAGGTACTCGGGTACTCTGATGGGCAGGTGACAGATGCTCGGGTACCCTGATGGGTTGATGACAGGTGCTTGGGTACTCTGATGGATTGGCGACAGGTACTCGGGTACTCAGATGGGTTGGTGACAGGTACTCGGGTACTCTAATGGGCTGGTGACAGGTACTCAGGTACTCTCATGGGCTGGTGACAGGTACTCGGGTACTCAGATGGGTTGATGACAGGTACTCAGGTACTGTGATGGGCTAGTGACAGATACTCGAGTACTCAGATGGGTTGGTGACAGGTACTCGGGTACTCAGATGGGCTGGTGACAGGTACTTGGGGACTCAGATGGGTTGATGACAGGTGCTCGGGTACTCTGATGGGCTGGTGACAAGTACTTGGGTACTCTGATGGGCTGGTGACAGGTACTTTGGTACTTTGATGGGCTGGTGACAGGTACTTGAGTACTCTGATGGGCTGGTGACAAGTACTCAGGTACCCCCCTGGGCTGGTGACAGGTACTCGAGTACTGTGATGGGCTGGTTACAGCTACTCGGGTACTCAGATGGGTTGGTGACAGGTACTCAGATGGGTTGATGGCAGGTACTCAGGTACGGTGATGGACTGGTGACAGTACTCGGGTACTCTGATGGGCAGGTTACAGGTACTCGGGTACTTTGATGGGCTGGTGACAAGTACTCGTATACTCTGATTGGCAGGTGACAGGTACTCGGGTACTCTGATGGGCAGGTGACAGATACTCGGGTACTTAGATGGGCTGGTGACAGGTACTCGGGTACTCTGATGGGCAGGTGACAGCTACTCGGGTACTCTGATGTGCTGGTGACGGGTACTCTAATGGGCTGGCGACAGGTACTCGGGTACTTAGATGGGCTGGTGACAGGTACTTGAGTACTCTGATGGGCAGGTGACAGGTACTCGGGTACTTTGATGGGCAGGTGACAGGTACTCGGGTACTCTGATGGGCAGATGACAGGTATTCGGGTGCTCTGATGGGCAGGTGACAGGTACTCGGATACTCTGATGGGCAGGTGACAGGTACTCAGGTACTTTGATGGGCAGGTGACAGGTACTCGGGTACTCGTATGGGTAGGTGACAGGTACTCGGGTACTTTGATGGGCAGGTGACAGGTACTTGGGTACTCTGATGGGCTGGTGACGGGTACTCGGGTACTTTGATGGGCAGGTGACAGGTACGCGGGTACTTTGATGGGCAGGTGACAGGTACTTGGGTATTCTGATGGGCAGGTGACAGGTACTCGGGTACTCTGATGGGCAGGTGACAGTTACTCGGGTACTCTGATGGGCAGGTGACAGGTACTCGGGTACTTTGATGGGCAGGTGACAGGTACTCGGGTACTTTGATGGGCAGGTGACAGGTACTTGGGTATTCTGATGGGCAGATGACAGGTACTCGGGTACTCTGATGGGCAGGTGACAGTTACTCGGGTACTCTGATGGGCAGGTGACAGGTACTCGGGTACTTTGATGGGCAGGTGACAGGTATGTGGGTACTTTGATGGGCAGGTGACAGGTACTTGGGTATTCTGATGGACAGGTACTCGGGTACTCTGATGGGCAGGTGACAGTTACTCGGGTACTCTGATGGGCAGGTGACAGGTACTCGGGTACTTTGATGGGCAGGTGACAGGTACTCGGGTACTTTGATGGGCAGGTGACAGGTACTTGGGTATTCTGATGGGCAGATGACAGGTACTCGGGTACTCTGATGGGCAGGTGACAGTTACTCGGGTACTCTGATGGGCAGGTGACAGGTACTCTGACGGGCTGTGACAGGTACTTTGATGGGGTGGTGACAGGTACTCTTTATTGGGGGGGCAATTAGTGTGATTGGTGCTGACAGTAAGCGGTAACGAGCAGTTACCGCTATCTCCTCCTCACACACGATCGGTTTGTGAAGAGGAGAACCCGGTAACAGCTCGTTATCGCGGATTGTCGTCATTCTGTGACTGGCTGTGATTGGACACAGCCGGTCACATGGTAAAGAGCCAATATCATTGGCTCTTTACCGTGATCGGGGTTGGGCTTTGTCCGAGGGACAAGCCCGCACCCCGACTGCTGCGCGAGTGGTGTGCACGCTGCTGTGTATTGTTGTCGGAAGTGACCGGCTGTGATAGGACACAGCCAGTCACGTGGTAAAGAGCCATATTTATTCCTATAAGGAATCCAGAGGGACACGACTGGTCCCCGGTCATATGACGTCCACTTAGGATGGAGAGTGCACCTTGCCGACGTATAATTACCATACGCCGGTAAGGAAGGGGTTAAAAGTGCATAAACGTGATTACAAAACGCTGATGAAAGCGCTTTTTTAACCACTTGAGCCCCGGAAGGATTTACCCTCTTCCTGACCAGAGCACTTTTTGCGATTTGGCACTGCGTCGCTTTAACTGACAATTGCATGGTTGTGCGACATTGTACCCAAACAAAATTGATGTCCTTTTTTTTCCCCCACAAATAGACTTTCTTTTGGTGGTATTTGATCACCTGTGCAGTTTTTATTTTTTTGCGCTTTTCCAAAAATGAGCGACAATATCTAAAAAACAAACAATATTTTTTACTTTTTACTATAATACATGTCCAAAAAAAAAATGTATTCATCAGTTTTGGCTGATATATATTCTTCTACATATTTGTGTTAAAAAAAATCGCGATCAATGTTTATTGATTGGTTTGGCGTTTTTACTATTTTATTTTTACTAGCAATGGCGGCGATCTGCGATTTTTATCAGGACAATATTGCGGCGGACAGATCGGACATTTTTGACACTTTTTTGGGACCAATGACATATTATACAGCGATCAGATCTAAAAAAAAAACAAAACACTAATTACTGTATAAATGTCACTGGCAGGAAAGAGGTTAACATGCAGGGGGCAATCAAAGGGTCAACTGTGTTCCCTAGGCATGTTCTAACTGTGTGGGGGCTGGGCTGGCAGGGGCATGACAGATCTAACTGATTCCGATGACAGGGATCACTAGATCCCTGTCATGCCCACTGACAGAACGGGGAACTGCCATGTTTACATTGGCGGTTCCCCGCTTTTCTTGTGTACCAGGCGATTGCAGGTTGTAGCCACACACACGGAGCTTTCGGTGGGCATGAGAGCCGCCCGCCCGCTAGCCGTGCATGCACGAATCGCCGTTTATAAACCTGATTCGCGATACGCTGCCACCTTGCAGCAGTAAATGTACGCGAGCTGGTCCAGAACCGGTTAAACTCCCCTCTGTGTTATCCTATGTGTCCATGTGTTTTTTTACGTTTAACAGTCAGCAGGGGAGTTAATGGGCTGAATGCCCTAAAATCGCGTTCAAGAGCAGTTCTTCTGACCACAAAAAGTGCTGAATGCTGAAAAATGCACATAAATGCGCTTTTATCAGTGCTCAGCTTTTTTTGAGCTGAATGTAAGCTGGTGTAAATTTAAAAAATGTGCATTAAAAGCACATAAACGCGATTACAAAACGCTGATAAAAGCGCGTTTTTAAAGCAGCGTTTTCCTGCCAGCAATCCGACATCTAAAACGACTTTTTGAAATGTCCTGTGTGCATGGAGCCTTATTATTCTGTTGGATAAAAGCGGTGACTGTAACTTTTATTCCAGCCCTGCTTACCCTCGATATTAATCCCATCACTTCCTGGTGTAATGACCCTGGGTGTGAGGCTGCTGAGGAGGATCCAGGGGTCGAACAAGTGGAGGATACCGTAACCTAGCAACTCTCCATGTGGGCATTCGGATCCTGGGCCCACCCACATGACGTCAGGTGGGAGAGCAGCGGGACTCAGGATAGGAGGCTGAGCTGCTTTGCCCACACAATACGGCATCCTCTGCATCCTTATGGAGGAGCTCACTGCATGCCGGTCCCTGCCGCCGTCTAGGTGGTGCTGTACATTGGGAAATATAGCTCTCCATTCTACCTGTCAAAGAGTTATGGTACGAATATCCTCCAGTTATATGGGACTGTTATATCCAGGGCTGCTGTTAGAAATCACGGGGCTCCGTACAGCCTACCTGGCAATATTTTCACAAAAAATACACTAAAATCATTATTAGTGGACACAAACATAACAGAGAACCGGTGTGAATTAGCCCTTTTTTAATTGTTTTTTTTACATTTAAAAACAAAATGAATATTTTTTTAAAAAAATTTACATTTTTAAAATGATTTTTTTTTCACAATTTCTAAAAATTATTTATTACAATGTTTAAAATGTTTTTTTTTTTTTACATGTAGCCAGGTGCTCCCTTGAGAATGGCTGGTAGTAGTGGTTCACCTGATAGCTGACTTCAATCGCACCATATATCACACATCCGGAGACACTGACCAGGCTGGTTCTTGTTTTTGTTGTTTTATTTGGGGGAAATAACTTGGAAGGGGATATGGGGTGACTGTGGGATGCCCAAAGAACTATAATACATGGATTCCATATACAGTCCTGTATATGCGCACTTCACTGCAGACTCTCCCTCTGCAGACTATTCCTCCTCTCAACCACGGCCGTCTTTAATATTGATTGGACCCTAGGCAAACATTTTTTGGGCTCTCTCCTTCCATGTAATTTCGCTCTCCAGCTGCTATGAGACATACAGAAAATAGCAGTTTACTGAATCAGATCAGGCAGCAACTGCGATTGGTTGCCGGAGGTTGCTGGACATCCTTACCACTCACTAATTGGTTAGTACACAGGCTGATGCTAGGCTTAATGACCACAGTTGTAGGCAGGACTTTAAAGCCCCTGTACCTCTTCAGTGGGCAGCATTCAGCAGAAGTGATGGTAGATATGACCTCAGGGGGGCATGATGTACATATGAATGCCACCTCTATTTATATATCAATGCCGCTGGTCTGTGGCTATTTACAAATTAATGTAGTGTATTTACATGTAAACATGGGGTCTGCAGATGAGTCATCTACACAGCAATAGGGCAGAGCTTGGCAGCATTAGTAACAGAACTTCACTCTGAGATATCGGGACACAGCACTGGACTAAAACTTGAAGGGACAAGGGAATTTAAACTGGGATAATTGGCAAGTATGAGGCAGATGCTTTGGGCCCCACAACAATGATGGGGCCCAGGGAAGCTGCCCCTTTTGCCCTGCCTTAAAAACGGCACTGCTCTCAACCCTCCAGCACTTCACTTGCTGACCATTTCTCTTACAGTTCTCCTACTACACAGAACTCACAGCTTTACACTTCTTTGCTTCTCTCCAGCTCAGAGTTTCCAGCCTAAAGGGAAATTTATCAGGCTTCTCTATACCTTTCTCTTCACTGTGGTTAGCAGTTGGTGAGGCCTACTCTGTTTCAGCAGGACCTCAGGGCTGGGCTACCATGGGCATAAGAGATCTAACTGATCCCAGTGACAGGGATCAGTAGATCTTTTAAATGCCCACTGACGGGTCTCTCTGCCAGGTCATCGCAGCTTGCCGGCGGACACCGAGTCCACCCGAGCCGCAGGCACACTCCTGCAGAGTGTGGCGGCACAAGAGCGTGAGCCGCCATTTATAGACGGCGATTTGCGGAATAGAGCCACACTGCAGCAGTAAATGTATGCGAGCCGGTCGGGAACTGTTTTAAATATATACAGTCTAGTATGTATATACATACAGTGTATTGAGTGCACACTGCATATCAGTGCATTCGGGGGTGTACGCTATATAATACAGTGTAGTGCAGTGTTAAAAAAAATCCCCATCATGTCAGGAAGGCCACCAAGGAGAGGCCACGAAAAGAGGGCAAGCAGCCTCTGTGTCTTCAGTGAAAAGTTGTGGTGGCGGACATGGTGCATCCTCTGCAGGCGGGTCATGCTTGTCCTTTTTTTCTGCTGTTGGCCCTGCTATTCAGCCACAACACGCAGAAGAGTTGGTGGAGTGGATAACTAAGCCGTCCTCATCCTCTGTCACCCAGGCTCATACAAGTTTGCCTTCCAACGTAGCTGGCAAAGCGACCTATTCCACCGGATCCTTGTCCACAGTTACTCCTTCTGTCGCCCCAACATCATGCACGGAGGAGTCACCAGAATTATTCGACCATAGTGTCAGGTGCATGCTGATGGAGGACGCGCAGCAATTTGAAGGCTCCAATGTTGGTTCCCAGGTTGAGGAAGAGTAGCGTGAACCTAGAGACAGTGGGTGCCGCAGAAGGACAAGAAACTAGCAGTCATGTTCCCCCAGCTGCAGCATACTGCCAAGTTTGATAAATCATACATTGATGAGGCGCAATACAAAAATACATATAAAATTGCCCAGGGGAGTGCAGTCTATTGATTTATGTTGAATTCAATGCACTGCACTGGAGTTGGTGCACCTGGAAATGTGAATGGTTTTAAATTCTTTTAATAAATAAGAAACAATTTGAAAGGATTCAGCACTATGTAGTGTCCTTTCTTTTACACATACTGCCTCGGTTCATGTGTGGAGTCTGACCTAGCCTATGCCTGAGGAGCATTTACCCCCATAGGGGAAAGTGCGACTTTGCTCCCGGCTGACTTTCAAAAGTTCTTTGGTGTGGGCAAATGCACACATGTGCAGTAGATCACACCTTTGCCATTTGCAATCCATGTCTGAAGCGGGTCAAGCGTGGCAAGAACTTCAGCCACTTGGGCACTACTGTCTTGACAAGACATATGACGACCAGCCATGCAGTCCATTGGCAACAGCACCTGAAAAACCCACACCAGAAAACAAGGCGGACTTCTCTTTGCTCCTCATCTGGGATCTCAACCCCTTCTATACCTCCAGTCCTTTCCAAAACCTGCAATGAGAAGTCTAGAAATGCGTGCCACAAGTACTTGCAGCCAATCTGCTAGCAGTACGCTACCAGGTGAATTCAGCAGGCAAATATCCCCACCCCAGTTGCTGAACCATAAAAAAAAAAAATACTGTCTGAGCCATCCACATGCTCAGCGTCTTAATGCTAGCTTGGCCAAATTGCTAGCACTCCAACTGCTGCCTTTTCAGCTATTAGACTCTGCCCCCTTTCATGAATTTGGGGAATGTGCTGTCCCACAGTGGCAGGTTCCCAAAAGAAATTTGTTTTCACGTAAGACCATTCCAGCTCTCATGTTGAAGGCAATGTTTTGGCCTCATTGGACAGGGTGGTCAGCAGCAGGGTTCATATTACCGCTGACTCATGGTCCAGCAGGCATGGTCAGGGACGTTTCCTTTCCTTCACTGAGCACTGGGTAACTCTGCTGGCAGCTGGGAAGGATGCATAACAGGTTTCAGTGTTGGAGCTAGTTCCACCACCACACTTCCAAAAAGCTGGTGGTGATTTTGCCACATCCGCCTCCTCCACCCCCTTCTCTTCTTCTACCTCTGTGGCCTCTTCTGCAGAATTGTCCTCTGAACCTGCAGTGCTCCCTAAGCATTCAAGGGGCTACGCAAGCAGTGAGGCTAAAAGATGCCATGCGGTGCTTGAGTTAGTCTGTCTTGGGGACAGGAGCCACACTGGGGCAGAGATTCTGTCAGCTCTGCGGGCTCAGAGGTGGTTGTCGCCATGGCAGCTTGAGCCAGGAATGGTTGTATGCAACAATGGCACTAACCTTCTCTCTGCCCTACAACAGGGACACTTGGCATATGTTCCATGCTTGGCATATGTCTTGAATTTGGTGGTGCAGCGTTTCTTGACCAGGTATCCAGACTTAACAGATATCCTGAGGCAGGCCAGAAAAGTCTGTGGTCATTTCCAGCATTCATACAATGCCAGTGCCTGGTTGGCTGACATTCAGCAGGAATTCAACCTGCCCACCAACCGCCTCATTTGTGACATGCCCACCAGGTGGAACTCAACATTGGCAATGCTGCAGCGGCTGCACGCACAGCAGAGGGCCATCAATGAGTACCTCTGTGAGCATGGCACCAGGACAGGCTCAGGGGAGCTTGGCTTCTTTTGGCTACTGATTAAGGATGCATGCACTGTCCTTTCACCATTTGAGGAGGCCGCAAGGATGGTGAGCAGCGACAATGCATGCATCAGTGACACTGTCCCTCTAATATTCCTTCTAGAGCACACGCTTCGTGGAATCATGGACAGGGCACTTGTGGCAGAACAGCAGGAGGAAGAGGAGGACTTCCTTTCCTCTCAAGGCCACCTTTATGCAGAGAGCATTCCTGCAGAACCGCCAAACACAGAGGAGAAGGATTATTGTGTCAGCATGGATGTGGAGAATAGCACGCAGCAGTCTTCAAGCGATCATGGTTTTCAGTCCCCAGAAATCCAAGGAGTTGTACATGGCTCGTGTCCTCAAACTTACTCTGCATGGGCTCTCTAATTCTGAAAAGCCTGTGAAAAGACCCTAGGATTCGTGGTATCAAGGATAGGGATCATTACTGGCTGGCAACCCTTCTTGATCCACGTTACAAGGTTAAAGTTGCAGAGCTCATCCTGCCTGCAGAGGAGGAAACATCTGCAGGATACCTTGAAGATAAGTTTGTGCAACGCCTTTCCAGACCCTGGGAGGCTACCATGTCCTGGGGCTGGATAACGTGTTTCTGAAGCTTCGGTCGTTCAGAGGCAGAGTGGTGGAGAAGGTGGCTAGCTGACCGATGCCTTTAAATTTTTTTTGAGTCCTTAGCGCCCAGGCCAGATAAGTTCAAGCAACCATTGTCAGCGTCAATGAAGCGTTCTCAAGAAGAGACTTCGAGAACTTTCCAACTGAGCATCCACTGAGTTACTAGGTCTTGAGGATGGACCACTGGCCGGAACTTGCTCAATATGCAATTTAGCTACTGGCCTGTTGTGCATCCAGCGTGCTTTCTGAACAGACATTCAGTGCTGCTGGAGGGTTCGTAACCAATCAAAGAGTGCACCTGTCCACAGACTTGGTTGATAGGCTCACTTTTATAAAAATGAATCAGTCCTGGATCAGCAGCTATCAAGCCCCTGATGCTGATGCAACTGATTAAATTTGCTAGGGATCTGGGATCCCTTTGAGACTGCAACTGCTCCTATTCCTCCTGTCCATAATCCAGAATGATATTTTGTATTTAGGGCACCGCCAACACCCAAGGCCCAATTTTTCTGCACCTGGTTTACAGGGACATGCCTTAACATTAAACTAATTTACAACAGCAGGCCCGTTCCTGCGCCCAACAAGAGTAACTGCAAGGGGTTACAGTGTTCTGACACCGCCAACACCCAAGACCAAATTTTTCAGCGCCTTTTTCACTGGAGCATGCCATCACAATTTTTAAACTAATTTACAATAGCAGGGCCCACACCAAAATCCAAATTTAAAAAAAAAAATAGTGTGGGGGTCCCCCCAAAATCCAAACCAGGCCCTTCAGATCTGGTATGGATTGTAAGGGGAACCCATTTCCGAAATAAAAAAAAAAATTTTTTGTGTAGGGTTCTCCCCAAAGTCCGTAGCAGATCATTCAGGTCTGGTATGTATTTTAAGGGAAACCCCACCCAAAATCAAAAATTTTGCATAGGGGTCCCCCCCCAAAGTCCGTACCAAGCCCTTCAGGTCTGGTATGGATTTTAAGAGGTACCCCGGGGCAGAATTGTAAAAAAAATTGACGTGGGGTCCCCCCAAAATCCAAACCAGGCCCTTCAGGTCTGGTATGGGTTTTAAGGGAAACCCAGCACCAACATTTTTAAAAAAAAATTACGTGTGACCCCCCCAAAGTCCATACCAGGCCTTTCAGGTCTGCTATGGATTTTAAGGGGAACCCCGTGCCAAATTTTAAAAAAGGCGTAGGGGTCCCCCTAAAATCCAAACCAGACCCTTATCCAAGCACGCAGCCCTGGCATGGCAGGAGGGGGTGGGGATGAGCGAGCAGCCCCCCTCCAAACCATACCAGACCACATGCCCTCAACATGGGGAGGATGCTTTGAGGTCCCCCCAAAGCACCTTGTTCCCATGTTGATGGGGAGAAGGGCCTCATCCCCACAACCCTTGCCAGTGGTTGTGGGGGTCTGCAGGCGGGGGCTTATCAGAATCTGGAAGCCTCCTTTAATAAGAGGGCCCCAGATCCCAACCCCCCATGTGAATAGGTATGGGGTACATTGTACCCCTACCCATTCACCAAAAAAGGAGTAAGGTGGTACAAAAAACAAGAGGCAGTTTTTGACAAGTCCTTCATTGTGTAAAAAAACTCTTCTTCTTTCTTCTTTCTTCCTCCATGTTCTTCTGCCCCGGGCCCAGAGGCGTCTCCCAGAATGGACGATCTGCAGTCTGACATTTATTTTATAGGTAAGGGCTGGGCCACCCAGTGACGTAAACGAGTGACCCCCATGGGTCACCCATTTATGTCACCGGGTGGCCCTGTCCCTTCTTATAAAAGAAATGTCAAACTGAAGACCGCCCATTCTGGGAGCCACCACTGGACAGTTTTGGTTCGGGAGTGATGAAAGAAGAAGGAAGAAGAAGATGAAGATTGAAGAGGAAGAGAGGAAGGAAGAAGACCGAAAGAAGAAGCAGAAGACCAGAAGAAGGACCGGGGCAGAAGAAGATGGAGGAAGAAAGAAGATCTTTTTTGTTTTGGTGAATGGGTAGGGGTACAATGCACCCCATACCTATTCACATGGGAGGGTCGGGATCTGGGGGCCCCCTTATTAAAGGGGACTTCCAGATTCCGATAAGCCCCCGCCAGCAGACCCCCACCACCACCGGCAAGGGTTGTGGGGAAGAGGCCCTTCTCCCCAACAACATGGGGACAAGGTGCTTTGGGGGTGACCTAAAAGCAACCTCCCCATGTTGAGGGCATGTGGCCTGATATGGTTCGGAGGGGAGGGCGCTCCCTTGTCCCCATCTTCTCCTGCCATGCCAGGGCTGGGTGCTCGGATAAGGGTCTGGTTTGGATTTTGGGGGGACCCCCACGTCATTTTTTTTTAAATTTTGGCACAGGGTTCCCCTTAAAATCCATACCAGACCTGAAGGGCCTGGTACGAACTTT
>BLSH010539745.1:994320-1005661 GCA_018402905.1 Glandirana rugosa
GGGAGATAGGAGGTCTAGTGATATATATGAAAAACTTACTGTAAGTGGTTAAAAACATACTTACAAACATACTTATAAACATTCTTGCAAGTAATTCCCCCCCGCACAGGTTCTACCGGCTGCCTCACCTACACATCGACTCCTCGAGGACGTATTGGGAGACAAAAAATACAGAAAGGGACGACAACACCGGGAGTTAGAATCTAGGACTCCACCACCTATGGAAGTCCCTCACTCCATACAGGTCTCCTTCCAAGCCCCAAAGAGTGTCGTGGGCGAGGAGCGTCTTTTTCTTTTTCAGTCGTGTCCGTAGGGGCCGTGGGGAGGCCCGCGGATGCCTGTGCTGACTTTTTCTTTTTCTGCGAGGAGCGGGTGCTGTGAGAAACCCCGAACCTTCCTCTGGACATACCTCACTCCCTGAAGGTATCCACCACCTCAGGATCTAAGATTGAGGGCCACAACAGCAGGGAAAGACATAAAAAACAGAGGGTTATGCAGGAGCTCCTCAGCTACACATCCACTCCGTCGGCCATCTTGGACACGCCCCCCCTTAATGAACGTTCTTACAAATATTCATACAAACATTCATACAAAAATTGGTGAATGTCATTCAAAAAGTATATATAGTGATCTGGAGGATAGAGGGGTTACTTGAACATCGCACCAACTCTCTTAAATTATTGAAGAGTAACAAATGTAGTGAAATGTGGGATTTCAGGGTCCAGAATTTCACAAAAACTATTATTTAATAAAAATTCATTTTTATTTAGATCAATATAAAATAATGTATATATAGACACATAAAAACCATCTTATGATGAACGTACACAGGTATATGAGCATATATATACAGGTATATGAGCATATATATACCTATCATGTTTTTTATGTGTCTATTTATACATTATTTTATATTGATCTAAATAAAAAAGATTTTTTATTAAATATTAGTTTTTGTGAAATTCCGCACCCTGAAATCCCACTCTTCACTACATTTGTTACTCATCATTCAAAAGTACTTCAAAAGTACTTGTTTTTAACATTCAATTTTTGAATAAATGTAATTTCACAAACAGAAACCACATTCAATGTTTTTTTTTGCTCAGAAAAAATTGCCATCCTACTCCTTTGAATTTTTTGTCACCCTGATGTAAAACAAATAGCAATTTGTCCCCAATAATAATTAGAACATTGAATAGAATTTAATTTTGAACATAATTTTACTAGTGTATTGCCAGTTTCAGTATCTGTTTTTCACAGTTAAATGATAGTACCCCAGCAGTGAGAACCTCAATCCAAGTTAATAAATAGCTGTAGGCACTACTACATTGTAAAAGCATAGAGTATTGTCCTTCTGCAAACAGTAGTTGGCAAAACGGAGTAATCAGTGGACAAAGCAGAAGGGTATGACAGAGGAATACATTCATTTCGTGTGTTTAGTCTCAAAAGGGTGATCATCTGAGAAATGTTACCACTTAAGAAACACAATAAAGCTTTCAAGAATAATGTTTACAAGGGTTATATGAGGCAAGTCAAAAAAAGCCAAACATTTGGACCTTGTCCTCCCACTGTCTCTGCTGTCTTATTTATGCTAAAGTGGAATTCAGCACACTTACAATAATCATCTGCCTTTTGTCTGCTTCGATGCAATTGTTTTCTTCTACAACACTAGATACAATACCTACAAAGTCCAAAATGTGTGACATCTTGCAAATTAAAGGACACATTAAAAAAAAAATAAAGAAGGCTACTATTACAGATCATTTGAAAACGTTGTTGGGCTGTTATGTTGACCCTTTAACTTCAATACCTTAAGCCACTGACTTGGAGCAAGCATGAGACATTTAAATACATATGATGGTACATAACCATAGCTAGTTAAAGTGATATTAAAGGCATTTTTAAAAATAACAAACATGTCATACCTACCTGCTCTGTGTAGTGGTTTTGCACAGAGCACCCCCGATCCATCTCATCTCGGATTCCCCGTTGTTGCTCCTGGCCCCTCCATCCTGCCGAGTGTGGCTCACCCCCACTCCCGTTCTCTCCTCATTAGCTCACTTGCTGCGATTGACAGTAGCGGAAGCCAATGGCTCCCGCTGCTGTCTCAGCCAATGAGGAGGAAGAGACCCAGGAGAGCCACTGCTCTCATGCACATTGCTGGATCAAGATAGGGCTCAGGTAAGTATTAGGAGGGACTACTGCACACGTAAGGTTTTTTACCTTCATGCATAGAATGCAAGACCGTGAACAAGTCTTTTTTAAATGTGCTCATTGGCCTCATCATTCATACAGGGTGACTCTTAGTTTCATCCTAATATTCATCTTTTGCATCTAGCTAACCAACTTTGTGAATCTGAGCCTCAAAGCCTCAAAATCCCACTCGCAGCATTTTCCAAAAAAGAAGGTTACTGGAAGGGCCACTTTTCTAAATACAGATTCGTTGTAGATAGGGGAACTATCACAGAACATGTTTCTGGCTATCAACAGCATAGTAAAAGGCCAAGATCACTAACTAGAGGGGTAGCTGCTTTTTATTAGAGAAACTGTTTGTGTGGTTGGAGTTTGTGTGGTAAGCACTACTTGAGTGTCATGGGGCATTAGAGCCATGTATCAGGGCTGCCAGGGGGTGGCACTTAGACACCTATAGTCAGAATATGTTGCTGACTGTCATTATCATGTCATTATATCATGTATGATAAAAGATTCCAAATATCTGCCCTGCCTGTTGTTGCAATCCAGCAGTTGAAATTGTGACCTGTGTACTTACAGATCACATCCTGGTTCTGTACACCTACAATTTTTATATATCACTTTATCAAGTACAGAGATGGAAGCATGTGACCCTACCATGTCATGGCTTCATTTAAAGTCCCAATTACCCCCACCCCCTTTCTTCAGTTAACTAGTAGAGTAAGTTGAAAACTTTTCTAGCTGCTTGTTCTAGCCTTGCTGAGCACATTATCACCAATCTCTCTTTGTTTATTAACCAATCTGCAGCTTGTCAGTCCAAGTAATTATTTATCTGGCATCATGCCACTTATTCATTTGTTAGCTTAAAATGATCTTATCATTGTTGTGTTGCCCCTTCATTTTCCTGTAATCAGGCAGGAGATAGGTTTATAGGAAAGCTGTATTGCCTAATGCCTTCAGGGTTTATTTTTAAACAAAAGTAAAATTGATATTGCTCAAGTTATCCACTTGCTGACTGTGCGATAGCCACATGATGGCTACAGCACGGACGGATAGTTCTGGGACAGGCCATCATATGGCGGCCTCCCGTGATTGCGCCTGCTGTGTGCTCTGTGATCACAGTGTCCGGAGGACACTGCTGATCCAAGAGTAGCGCCACCAGAGTGTAAGCGTTTTTGAGAGAGGATTTTTTGTAGGAAAGGCAAAATTTAGTCGAGCCTGAATGTTTTAATCTGGGCTTGGGGAGCGGCTCAGGGAGGATTGAGTTGATTCAACAGATAAGGTCACCAGCACCTCCCACTTCTTTCTAGAATCTGGAGGAGGGTTTCTAGTCAGAGAGTTGGGAGGGAGGTAGAGCCATTTGGAGTGTTCTAGAGAGCCCTGACCAATCCCCAATCAGGATTGGCAGGGTGTAGGCCTCCTTAAATACTCTGAGTCAGCCCAATCTGTGAGGAGTTGTTGGAGGTGGAAGTCTGAAGATGTAGCAGAGGTGCTGTGGAGGCCTCTACCCGGGAGGCCTGGAGGTTCGGGTGCAGCCTGGAGTGGAGGTGATTCCTGGAGTTGCACAAGGGAACAGGAGAGCAGCAGAGGTGCTACTGAGAGACTTTAAAGGGGTCCACTGGAGTCGGTGACTGACAGACCCTGGGAGCTGGAGGAGAAAGTGCTGGAGCAGGCTGGGAGAGGAATAGTGGATAGTCTGTGGTAGTCTTGGGAGCCAGTCAGGGGAAGGAGTGTCACTGTGAGGAAAGCAGGTTGGTGGGACCTGGAAGAGGGATGGACTGGAAGCTGTAGTCCATTAAAAACCCGGCTAGCACCAACGTACTAAGCTACATATTCAGGGGCCCGTGATCCCTGGCCTGTAATGGGTGGTCCTGCTGACACAGTGTAGGCCTCACCATGTGCTAGCCGAAGTGAAGAGAAAGGAGTAAAGAAGCTTGATAAATTTCCTTTCAAGCTGGTAACCAAGTGATGTGCTGGAGAGAAGTGAAGGAGCAATAGTCTGCAAGAGATGTGCTGGAGAGAAGTGAAGGAGCAATAGTCTGCAGAAGAGATGTGCTGGAGTAAGTACTGTGTATATATGGCCGTGTATATAGGAGGTCCCATAACCAATTCTTTGGGCATCCTACAGTCATCCCTTTTTCCCATCCAAGTTAAATCCCCTAAATGAAACAAAAACAAGAGCTGGCCTGTTCAGTGACTTCGGATGTGTGAGATATGGTGGGATTGAGGGCAACTATAAGGTGAACCACAAGTACTAGCTACTCCCAAGGGAGCACATGGCTACACAAGATTGAGGTAAAGAGCCAATCAGCAGCTCTTTACCACTTGATCAGCGCTCTTTTCCTCATGCTGACAAGAAAGGAGAAGAGAGCCAATAACCGGCTTCTCTAAAAAGGACATGTACACTGAAAATCAGGGCACTGATTATCAGTGTCCTGATTATCAGTGCAGTCACAACAGTGCCCACCAGTGCTGCTAATATGTGACTGCCAGGGTGTGCCCAGCCGTGCTGCCAGTAAGGAATTTAGAAAACTGCAGCTTTTACCGAAATATTAACCTCCTTTCTTGCACTGTCCGTGTAAATATTCCACTTCGTCCTGTAACCGGGTCCTTCTTCAGGGTTGAATGGCACTCAGCATCAAAAAGCCCACTTACAGTGAGGCCAGGTTGTCATGGACACACCCCCTGTGGAATGTCATTATGTTGGCCTGGGGCTTACAAGAAAATGCAGCAGAGAATGGTGCACACTTCACTACATGAGTGATGTTTTCTGCAGCAATCAGAATCACCTATCAGGAGAAGAGCAAAAAGGAGGAATGGGATCCTGTGTATCATGTGACTGGACAAAAGACAATGGAAAAGGGTATGTTTATTCATTTTTTTTTTTAAATGTGTGGAAAGGGCGTGGTTGTGCAAAGGACAGGGTGGGGACATTGGACCCTAAAGGACTTTAAGTATAGCAGAGAAAAGTGAAGTTACTGATCTGGCCTTGCAGTATGCATGCTCTCTGGTCCATAAGACTGGCCCAACAGAATTACAAGTATTTGGTCAAGTAAAACTGTTTACATATTTGTGTTTCAGCTGTGTATTTAAGTGTTTCCCTGGAGTTCAGCTTTAAGGTCATGTTGCTGAAGTTTGGCTAAGGACCATATTTTTCAGCTGAAACATGTTTCCTATTACTCCCCGCTGCAGCAAATTAATTTTTAAAATGATGGAATACATCCCAGTTCTGAGAACTGCACTAAATAAACTAAGGGCAAAACTTTTTTTTACAGTTTGTGAATGCCAGAAACACAGTGAAAATATTGGAAAAGAGCAAATCTGTGCTGTGTTATGCTGACATATTTCAGAGCAGGTGCAGAACAGCAAAAAGTGGAGGGAATAATTTATGGCTTCTGTATGACAGGGATATGATTTGGTATCTGGGTTCTATCTACAGGAAAACAGAAAATAATTCTGAAGTTGAGCTATGGCAAGAAGAGAATGAACAATAAAATGTCGTGTCACTGTTGGCCATATACAGTTGTGCTCATAAGTTTACATACCCTGGCAGAATTTATGATTTCTTGGCCATTTTTCAGAGAATATGAATGATAACACAAAAACCTTTCTTTCACTAATGGTTAGTGTTTGGCTGAAGCCATTTATTATCATTCAACTGTGTTTACCCTTTTTAAATCATAATGCCAACAGAAACTACCCAATTGACCCTGATCAAAAGTTTACATTGCCTGGTGATTTTGGCCTGATAACATGCACACAAGTTGACACAAAGGGGTTTGAATGGCTATTAAAGGTAACCATCCTCACCTGTGATCTCTTTGCTTGTAATTAATGTGTGTGTATAAAAGGTCAATGAGTTTCTGGACACCTGACAGACCCTTGCCTCT
This sequence comes from Glandirana rugosa, assembly GCA_018402905.1. NCBI lineage: Eukaryota > Metazoa > Chordata > Amphibia > Anura > Ranidae > Glandirana > Glandirana rugosa. The sequence goes on from BLSH010539745.1 coordinate 1,000,404, forward strand.
TTCATCCAGTGCTGCACTGATGTTTCTGGATTCTGAGTCATGGGGAAGGCAAAAGAATTGTCAAAGGATCTGCGGGAAAAGGTAGTTGAACTGTATAAAACAGGAAAGGGATATAAAAAGATATCCAAGAAATTGAGAATGCCAATCTGCAGTGTTCAATCTCTAATCAAGAACTGGAAAATGAGGGGTTCTGTTGAAACCAAACCACAGTCAGGTAGACCAACCAAAATTTCAGCCACAACTGCCAGGAAAATAGTTTGGGATATAAAGAAAACCCCACAAGATACAGGACTCTCTGAAAACATGTGGTGTGGCTGTTTGAAGATGCACAATAAGGAGGCACTTGAAGAAAGATGGGCTACATGGTCGAGTCGCCAGAAGAAAGCCATTACTACGCAAATGCCACAAAGTATCCCGCTTACAATACACCAAACAGCACAGAGACAAGCCTCAAACCTTCTGGCACAAAGTGATTTGGAGTGATGAGACTAAAATGTAACTTAATACCATGTATTGCACCCTTTAACATCAATGACAGCTTGAAGTCTTTTGTGGTATTTGTGGATGAGGCTCTTTATCTTGATCTCAGATGGTAAAGCTGCCCATTCCTCTTGGCAAAAAGCCCAGTTGTGGCTGAAACTTAAGATGGTCTACCTGACCGTGGTTTGGTTTCAACAGAACCCCCCATTTTCCACTTCTTGATTAGAGTTTGAACACTGCTGATTGGTATTCTCAATTCCTTTGATGTCTTTTTATATCCCTTTCTTGTTTTATACAGTTCAACTACCTTCTCCCGCAGATCATTTGACAATTCTTTTGCTTTCACCATGACTCAGAATCCAGAAACGTCAGTACAGCACTGGATGAGAGATGCAAGGGTCTGTCAGGAGTCCAGAAACTCATTGACCTTTTATACACACACACTAATTACAAGCAAACAGACCACAGGTGAGGATGGTTACCTTTAATAGCCATTCAAAACCCTTTGTTTCAACTTGTGTGCATGTTATCAGGCCAAAACCACCAGGGTATGTAAACTTTTGATCAAAGTAATTTGGGTAGTTTCTGTTGCCATTATGATTTTAAAAGAGTAAACGCGGCTGATTGATAATAAATGGCTTCAGCCAAACACTAACCATGAGTGAAATAAATGTTTTTGTGTTATCATTCATATTCTCTGAAAAATGGCCAATAAATCATACATTCTGCCAGGGTATGTAAACTCATGAGCACAACTGTATGTATACCGATGGCTACAAATTTTACCAGGTCCAGCCTGGCCATTTTTAATGCCTCCATTCATCTCCCACGGCAAAGATGGCTTCCTTGGTTGGCAGTATCACTGGTTTCTGAGTATATGCCCACGCACACACATACACACAGAGCCAGTCAGCTCAGTTACACTTCGGCACCAGTGCTACCCCCACCACGCCTCTATGAGTGCTACCTAAGATAGCCGTCTCAATTGTTCTCAGTGGTACAGCCAATGTGTGTGTAGGTGATCAGCATTTAGGTGGTTTTGGCTATCATTCAACATAGAGTGTATGTACAGTCAAAACAGATTTTATTTAGTTTTGGATACAATAGGAAAGAGTTAAAACCCCATCTGTTTATTCTTTGCTGTCCATGTCTCATGAGGATGATTTTACTTTGCTTGGTTTTGCACACAGCAGCCCCGATCCTTCTATTCTCCAGTCCCCTGCTGTCCCCCCAAGCCCCCCGTCCGGTGAGTGCCCCCAGAGTAAGCGTCTCGCTCCAAGTTCTGTGTGTCCATACATACACAGGACACGGCTTGGCCCAGCCCTTCTACTCCCTCCTCATTAGCTGTGATTGACAGAAGCAGGAGCCAATATTTCCCGCTGCTGCCTCTCTGTCCAATAAAGAGAGCCTCTGCTGTCATGCACATGGCTGGATCAAGATTGGGCTTAGGTAAGTATAAGGGGGGGGGGGGGGGGGTTGTGGGGGGAGCAGCACGCTGAAGGCTTTTACCTTAATGCAGAGAATGAATTAAAGTGGATGTAAACCCGATTCATGAAATTTGAGCTGAGCACATATAAGCACATATATCTGTACTGTTTCCTTATCTCTGTTCAAAGCACTAAGTCCCGTGGCTTTTTCCTGCTTTGTTCCTCTGTTATCAGCATGACAAGTTCTCTGACACATGAGATAAAACCAGCCTGAAATGTATGTCAGGGTGTTATAAATAGATTAGCAGACATCTGCAGAACTCACAGCACAGCTCTGAAAGTCTCTGCCTATGTGGAGGGGGGTGGGTGCCTTTCCTCCAATCAGCTGTCTCCCAGTGTAATACAACACTACACTGCTACTGCTGAATGAGGAAGTGAAAGTTCTAACGTGATGTGCACTTTCTATACAGTATATAAAGCTGAAAACAGCAGATATACATGTAAAACTTATGTAGGGAGATATGTTTCATCTCTGTGTATCATCTGATGCTGTTCACTTCACTGAGTATATGTGAGGGTTTACATCCACTTTAAGGTAAAAAAAAATATACAGGCTTTAGAACCACTTTAAGCATTAGAGCTTTGGGGTTTGGGTGCAGGCATTTACAACACAAATAGTTACAAATGTCCCAACTTTCTAGCAGGCAGATTAAAAACAAGCAAGCTGAAGGGGTCAGAGCACTTACCTCTTTTCGGCAACCCCTTCCTCCCCACCCTTTTATTCAGAACACTAACTGTATATTCATCACACTAGGGAGAACAAGCAGGAAACTACAGGATATTGTTAAAGCGGATCTTCCTTCCCTCTGCTGGGCAAATAGGGCCTTTTTTTATTTACCCTTTTTAAAATAAAAAACCTCTGGTCCACCCCTACATGCACGTCACTCGATTTCCTCCTGTGATATACGTCTTATATCCCAAGAGGCATAGTCCTTCATTGAGAAACGAGGGGGGTGGGCCTAGCAGCCGGCAGCTTCCAGCTTCAAGAAAATGGCTGTGTTGGACAGAGCGGGGGGCAGAAAAGAAGAGGATCTCAGCAGGAAAACGCTGGATCCACTGAGCAGGTGAGTATCTAAACTGTGCAGGACCTGCAACCAGGAAAGCAGGGGATGAAAAAAAAATCGTGGGGAGAAAGTAAAGATCCGAGATTCGAACCAAGATCCAGCCGAGATCTGAACCCTTAATGGGCATGCTGAATATACCAAGTTGATCGATCCATCAACTTGGGTACAACCAGCCTGCCGGATTCACTTGCGATTATCGCAAGCGGCTGCTATAGATAATCAATGTCTTCCACACCAGGTGTAGACAATTGCTGGCTCCCCTGTCAGCACTCTGTGTTGATGGGGAAATCGTGCAAATTTCTTTCCTGCAACCCATGATTGTAGGGAAGAAATTAGCACCGTGTATGGTCTGCCTTAGAGATTTTTATGTTATAAAATTCAGATTGTTTAAAGAACATAAATAATGCACAGTTCAGCAGCCTCTTCAAAGAGCTCCCGAAGAATTAGAATGCGATGCATGTAACTGACAGGAGTTGTAACATTTCTTTCAGTGTGAGGTTGAAATTACACTCAATAAAACCGTGACATAATGAGTCGTTTTTATTGCTTCTGTCATACAATGTTAGCGTTGGTGAGTTGAGATGTTGCAGAAATACCTAAACCCAGAAAATGAAATACTTACATATTCACATCTGTGTCCTTATGACAAAGAAGCCTTATATACTGTATGTCTCCAACAGGACAGACTTGTAGTGTGTGTTTTACCTTTAAATGGAAACTCTGTAATGATGATGAGTAAGCCTCAGGAGTAGCAGCAACTGCTGGAGATTCTATTTATATCCAGGGTAATGCAATTTCAGTCATAATAATCATATTTATGCAATTTAATATTTGTGTTTTTCCTTACAAGGCAATTCCTCTCTTTAGAGTAGCTCATATATTTGTTCTGGCTGACTGACTACTAAAACCACAACTCAGCCATGCCTGTCCACCATCTCCTGTTACATGCATGGACCACAGTACATGTAATAATATATATATTTTAGCCAAATATAAAAGAATTCTGTTTTGTCATCTTCATGTTTGCCATTTTTCCAACTTACTCCATGGATCTTGCTTTTCTGGGGTTGCTATGAATGTAAAAGACCCAGGACACCTTTGGGCAAAGCAAGGTGGGCAATAATTAGGTGCCTGCAGCATGCAGTGAACAGTGAGTGTGGACAAATAGCATTCATGGGGATGCGGAGGTTAAAAGGGCAAATAAAACCCAACGCTACCTGCTGTCTGCATGGCACACTCAGTTCTTGTACTGATAAATATGCTTTAAGGGCTGTGCCACAAGCAAGAGTCTCACAGACCCGTATAAACCTCAGCACAACATTTTTTTAAAAAGTAAATACTTCCATTACATATGCTTTTGGGCACACTGAAAATTGACAGCTAATGCTTTGCAGAACTTCATTAAAATAGGAACTGCTTAGGAATAGCAGCTATTAAGAAAATGAACACTATGGTGAGACGTATGTAATGTACAATATAGTGTATATTATCCAGGAACCTGTACACACACAATGTAAGATCATGTATGTGTAATGCAAAGAGTGCAGGGGTCAGATGTATGTAATGCACAGTATGCTGCTAGCAGGAATACTTAAAACACTGAGTTTAGGAGTACATTAATGCACAGAATGCAGGAGCCAGGAGTATGCAACACGCAGTGCAGAAGTCAGGAGTACATCATTCGGAGAGTGCAGGGGTCAGGAGTATATAACACTCAAAATTTAGGGTCAGGGGTGTGTAATACACTGTTTGCACATGTCAGGATTGTATAATGTACAGAATGCAGGGGTCAGGAGTAGTGTTGAGCGAACCCGGACTGTAACGTTCGGGTCCGTACCGAACTTTCGGGTGTCCGTGGCACGGACCCGGACCCGGACATTTCAAAAATCGTTCGGGTTCGGTCCGGGGTTCTGCTATTTTACTCCACGTGTTGAGAAGCTGCAGGGCAGCCAATCAACAAGCGTTTCACTGGTTTGCCCTTAGAAGCCATCACAGCCATGCCTACTAATGGCATGGCTGTGATTGGCCAGTGCATCATGTGACCCAGCCTCTTTATAAGCTGGAGTCACAGTGCTGCAGTCACATGCTCCTTGGGTTAGTGTAGGGAAAGGAAGCGGAAAGCTTGAGGGACAGATTTGAGACATTTTAAGATCTGATCCTGCATCCTGAGATAGATTACTTTACTACTGCTGTCTGTGCTGTTGCTCTGAGGACAGATAGCAGAAAT
>BLSH010539745.1:1027514-1040681 GCA_018402905.1 Glandirana rugosa
GGGGGGGGCAGCAAACAAAACTGCCCCTGGGATTACTGCCCGCCCGACGCTGGCGATCAGTGGTCTTATCCTATGTGATGCTGCTCCTCACTCCAGTTTGCCAAGGGAAGAACTGGGGCCGCTACTTCTCCTGCTGGTCGAACAGGCATTGCTTCTTCTCCCGGCTGAACAGGAAGTGGGTCCTGGGACCCGATTGGCCGAGAGTCTTAGGACTCCCGGCCAATCGAGACTCAGGACCCGCTTCCTAAATGGTCGGGAGGAGAAGCAAAAATATTCGTTCTCTAATGTCACAGAACTGGGTGGGCTCAGGGCGCAGTACTCTGCGCCCCAAGCCCACCCTTTTTTTAAGCCAATTAGAGCATCAGGCTCTAATCACATGGTTCAAAAAAAAACATTGAAATCCATGTGTCTGGTGCCCTGCATGTAGATTAGGGGCCTGGCGCATAGATTAGGGGACGGCACCCCTGCACCTCTAATGGACGGGCAGCCACTGTGCTAAAGGCAGGCACACTGCTGGATCCAGTGAGGACTCCAGTAAGTATTTAGTGAGTGAGGGGCAATACAAATACTGGAACAGTTTTTACCTTAATGCAAGGCATGCATTAAAGTAAAAAAATGTTTTCCCTTTAGAAGCACTTAAAGTAATGTGCTACTTCATGGTATTTATTAATTCACACAGAGATCACAGTACTCCCCTTGACAATGCCTTCATCTTCTTTTCACTTCAGAAAGACGACACCAACTTTTTAAATGTCTAAATTCCCTTTTAATGGGGCATCCATATTGCTTACATTGTGGGTTCCCGACAACAGTGTACAGGCGCAAATTGTGGGAGCCCTTAATACATAAAGGGTTCCAAAGCACAGGCCCACAGTTTATTTACAGGGAAAAGCAGAGAACATTATATGCGTTATGGTTAGGTGTGTGAATAAACACAGTATGGAGTTGTTTTATTGATACGCCCTATGCCCAACAATTCTGTCAACCTGACGTAGCATTTGTTATGTTGTACAAAAGCAGGTTAGTCTTTTCCCACATAAGACTGTCAAAAGTGAGATGATCTCACTCTGTAGACACTGGCGTCCACTTCCTCCAAAGTGACAACTGGAAGTGACTGAAAACTCATACCACATACAAATTTATGTAATTGTGCAGGTTTACTGACCTCATGTCAATTGTTCCTAACCTTTCTAGTATTTTAAGATGGTGAGTGGAAGGTGGACTTATGAAAAAGGCACAGCCATACCCTTTCAATGCCCCTGTCCATGCCGACATGGTAGACAGGTAGGCCTACATCAACATTTGTTTGGTATGGTAGGCATACATCAGCATTTTTACTTGTGTCAGATTGAGCAGTTATATTTCCATGACATAGACATCTGGTTATGGCAAGTCAATGTGAATTTGGCCACATTGCTATGTAAAAGAAAACTGGCAGTAGTTACTGTGCCTACAATATGTGTGCTGCCACTGCAGGCCAATACATAATATTAATAAATGTTACTGTTTAATAAATGGGTACACATTAATAGTCCTTATAATGAAAGAATTTGAATTGTGCAACTGTGATGGCTGTTATTTAGAACACTTGTTTTTGATTTCTTGTTACAAATGGCACCCCACTAGCATTTTTTAAGAGTACATGAATGAGGCCAAATTCTAGAGCTCCTAACTTGGTAATCAGCACCTAAAGTATTGGTATTTTTATGTTTTCCTTCATGGGATTAAAGTAATACTTTTGTGGCTATTTCCCTTGAACTTTGGATGTTCGTTTTTTAAATATTTCAGCAGCATATCTCTGTAATTCCTTAATTCCTTTTGCTTGAGCAACATATGAACATATGTACTTATTTTTGCAGTGATACATACCATTGAATATTTGCCAGATACCTGCTTTTCATTAATTCTTACCTTCATTCCACCTTTGTAGGCTGTTTCCCTTTTTCTTTAAGGGGGTCTGCATATACATACAGATATTCTAATGGTACAAGAGATCTGATGTTTGTTCTTTGATCACTATGGACCATTTGGCTGCTGCAGTTACTTTCTTCTACTTTAACTGATTTTTGTATGATGTTACTTCAGACCTGCATGATGAACATTCTTGGACATTATATTTTCTTGTTTTTCTTGTTGTGGCAAAGGCCTCATGCACACTGCTGCTCCTAAACTCACGTTTTTGGAGCTTTCGGCATTTTCTGCCAAAGTTTCTGAACACAACTCAATAAAAGCCTATGTGGTTGATTTACTAAAGGCAAATCCATTCTGCACTACAAGTGCACCGGGTAGTGCAGTTGCTGTAAATCAGCTCTGCTGATTTTATCATCCAATCATGTACAAACAAAAATGCTGTTTTTTATTTTCCTTGCATGTCCCCCTCAGATCTACAGCGACTGTACTTCCAAGTGCACTTACAGTGCACGTGTAGTGCAAAGAAGATTTGCCTTTAGTGTGTCCATGCACAAATAGGCTTTTGCCAGAGTTTAGGAGCAGCAGAGTTTAGAGGCAGTAAATGCTCTTCTGCTGAATGCAGAAGAATCGCATTTAGGAGAGGAGAATTTTGATATAAAATCGCTAGATACTTGAGCACTTATTCATTTTTATGGCTGGCTACAATAAATTATTTATTCTGGTCAATGAAGATAGTTAACACACACATGCTAGATGCTGCTAAACGTGTGTAAACGCAGCTAAATGTAGTACACATGTTTACCAGCGTCCAGCATTTTTCCGCTGCTAGGAGAAAGGCGTCTAAGGAGCGTCCGGTGTGCATGAACCCTAAATGTAAAGCATATAATGAATGTCTTTAGACTGAGAAATGATCCAATATTAACCTGGCTATACGCAGTTTTGTTTTATCTGAAGAGAAAAATGTTTCTAGAGAGCAAAACCAATCGATTGCCTCTTCCACGCTAAATAGTGGAGATGGAGTAATCTCCCCTAACGGCTATTGTCATTCTTAATGTAACAATACAACATATTGGAGTTTCAAAGCCAAGTGTATACAAATGTATCAGGCAAGAACAGACTGTGTGTTACTGGTACATCCATTATTTGCCTAAAACAATGTGTTTTTTGTGCTGTAGAGTGTGGATAGCATTAACACCATATTCCTATTGTTCCTCTTCCTGTGCAGATTAATCCCGGAAGCAAGGCTGCTCTGGCTAACTTATGCCCTGGAGATGTTATTTTGGAAATCAATGGGGAAAGCACAGAAAACATGACTCATCTCCAAGCACAGAACAAGATTAAGGCCTGTTCCAGCCATCTGATGCTTTCCCTGAACAGGTTTGTATATATTTCTTTGCAATGCTTTTTCTAAAGGAAATATTTGTGTTTTTTGTGTTATTAGACAGATGACCAGAAATAAAACCCGAGCAAGTAATGTCACCAGCACACCAGGATCTCCAAAAACAAGTCCAAAGTTTTATTCAGTGATCACATTGTTACAGCAAAGAGCGACGTTTCGGAGCCATGCAGGACCCCTTCTTCAGGCATGTGACCCACATGGGTCACATGCCTGATGAAAGGATCCTGCATGGCTCTGAAATATCACTCTTTGCTGTAACAATGTGATCACTGAATAAAACTTTGGACTTGGTTTTGGAGATCCTGGTGATGGTGACATTACTTGCTCTGATGTTATGCGGTTCCAGCTGTTGGTCACTTCAGCACCCACATTGGAATAAAGCTATCCGTGCAGGAATGTGTGCATTGGGAATATTGCATTTGTAGTTCAGAAATAAAACCAATTTCCCTGAATTATCACTGAAAACAGCTTATTACTCAAGTTTACTATATATAGGACCTTTTCAACCCTTCATGGTGCTTAAAGCAGCATTGGTGATACCACACCAGGCTAATTGCCTCTTAACAGTGTGCCTTTACCTTTGGTAAAGCTGGGCATACATTATTTGATTTTTTTAGCCAACAATTATCTGCCCAGCTCCTTCAATTTTTCATTTGAAGAATGTTGGGTGGGAAGAGTCCAACAGGGTCACCCACTAAGCAAATTTCATCCAGTTTATCAGGAATTGGTTGGAATTTGAGCAGTCAATGACCAACTTTAACATTGGCCTGTTGATGTCTCTGGTTCTGTGCTATGTTCTTTTTTTTAACAGTAAGTATTTTTTTTTTTACGTGTATCTAAAGCCAAAACTTGATTTTACATTTTGAATGGTATAAGGCATTGTCAACCCCCTGTCAATTTATTAGTGAGATTTCTCTTCACTTCTGAAGACACAACAGGAAGGGAGAAGAAATTTCTCCAACATGAAGGGAACCCCTCTCTTAGACACTTGTTAGAGCAACATGTGTCCCTACTGGAAGATTACCCTTCACTTCTTATTGTAAAGATTTCCCAGAACCTCTGAAACACTGCTATTTGCAGATTATACCTGTCAATGGCAACTGAAGACAAATTTCTGATTTATTTATACATTGGCATAAGCCATACTGGGGTTCATTTACAAAAACTGGAGAGTGCAAATTCTGGTTCAGCTGTACACGATAGCCAATCAGCTTCTAACGTCAGCTTGTTCAATTAGGCTTTGAAAAAATAACCTGGAAGCTGTTTGGTTTCTATGCAGAGCTGCGCCAGATTCTGTGAGCACCAGGTTTAGTAAAGCAAACCCATTGCTGTAAGAGAATGCGTACTCTTGAATTTCTCAGGCATCTGCACACTAAAAATTGTTGATGAGAACCTTATGTGAACTAAGCCATATCAGCTCATTGCTATTTATTTTGGCCACCATGGATTACAAGTTATTACTTAATTGCACAATTCAGGAGGTCATACAGTATCTTACAATGCATTTCTTTTGCCTGCGTGATGCAGTATGAAGTGGATGATTTTACTTTTATCCAACTGTATTCAACACCAAGTTCTGGTATCATGTGATAGAAAAAAAATGGTATCTAGCAGCATTTTGGAGCTGGTCTACACAGATTCTATAGTTGTTTCACACTACTCCCAATACCAGTGATTCACAAAAGTATGTCTCACCTTGGTTGGGTATCTAAAAGAGAATAAATATTTATGTAGTCTACCAAATACCTGTATTTTAATATGGAGGTTTTACCTATAAAGAGAATTTAACAGTAATGAATGTATTATAATTTAAGACTTGTTTATCACCAAACCAAGACTTCTAAGAGGGATGCTATCAGACTAAATGATATTGCTATAAAAAGTTCAAGTGATCTTAATATTTAGTTATTTCTATGGTATTTGTGGTTAACATATGTTTGACTTTTGAATACATGGAACCCCATGGTACTTATGTTGTATAAACTTTCAAATGCACAATTTTAAGATGTCGAATAAAGTGAGTTTTATTCAAATAGATAATGATATAAAGATTTGGCTTATAGATTCGCATTGAGGGCCCACTAAAAATGAATGGGCATTACTCAAAGAAACGTGTGTCAACATGACAAAAAATATGCATACATTTTTAAGGCTAAAAAAAGCATATAACACACTGTAATAAAAATAATGCAGGTATTAATGCTTTAAAGAAGCACTTTTAGGAAGGAAAATTTTCCTGGCATTGCAGTATTACCCGCTAACATTGCCTCTCCATGAAGTAATGAAAAATGTTGCTTTGGAATTATTATAGTGTTAAAAATGTCCAAAATTGTTAGTCTGTGCACAACTTTGTAAGCATATTTCTATGTTCATCCCCCCACCCAAAATTACAAAACATATAAGACAGTGAGAAAGTCGTGATACTTTTGGGCATTTGAGGGTTGAACATGCCATAAAAAATAATCAAGGAATTTATGTTAAGTGATATATAGTAAGTACTGTTTACACTACTGTTTGGATATTTTCAATTGAGTTTATACAAGCAAGTTTTATAGGTGTATAAACTAACCTTAGGGTATAATTTGCCCTGACTCTAGATTTTTTTTTCTCAGACTTGTACATATAATTTTTATTGCTATATTTGCATTTTCACATGGGAATGACGCTCAAGATTTCAACAGTGCAAGCAAAAATGTTTCTACTGTCAGAAGTAATCTGCATGGCAATACAAAGAGAGACACTTTTATCGAATAGAAGAGATTTATATTGGGTTTCAGTGCCCCCATAGCTCCATCAGTATCATAATTCTAATATATACATTTTATTATATGTGTACTCAGCTGTCTGCTCATAAAATGAGTCGAATGTGTGCACTGTGCTATATGAAAAGGAACTTTAGAAAGAAGTGGCACTTTAGGCCTTTTGGGGATGTACAGAAAGGTTTTAAGTGCAAAATTCAAGTTGTAGAACTTCAGTTTCAATGACAGAACTATTATGTTTAAGTTTCTGTGTAAAATATCTGTATGGTCCTACAACCTTCATAATTGAAAAGTCACTTACACTGCAGATAACTATAGTACTCAAAGTGGTTGATCTACTACAGGGAAGTTGCCCTTTGCAAGGGAGTTATCCTCAGAGCTTAGTGAAGCTCTGCTGACTTCCATCATCCAGTTGTGTTCAAAGAAAATGCTGTTTTTTGTTGTGTTTTCTTCATTTTCCTTGCATGTGATTGGGTATTTTTTGCAAAGTAACATTTCACCGCATTTACTAAGCTCTGAAGAAAATTCCCTTGCAAAGTGAACTGCCTATTTGCCTTTAGTGAATCAACCTCAGCAGTTTGGCACCTGCTGGTTTATACACAATGCTGAATGAGGGGTAACACTAAAAACCCTGCAGTAAATTTTATTTTGTCACTCTGTGCAGCATCATGCTTTAGCACACTAAGGAGGAGGGTTACCCCCCTCCCTGCCAATCAGCAGAGGATAGGTTATCCAAGTGTGTGCTATCTGTCTGAAGCAAGTGATCTGAAATCATGCCTCCTGGTTTTGGAGACTGAAGACCTTGGCAGCCAAAAATGAAGAGTTTTTTTGTTCCTGAAGACTGGTAAGTAAAAACACCAGGAATCCAATGGGAAAGGAGGACCAAAACAAAGAAAGAATAGTCAAAGTGAGACTTTTAAATGACCCCCCCCCCCCCAGTCAAAGTATGCTCACCTCTGCTAGCTCCTGTCAGATCTTAGCTGTGCAGCATGTTGCGGGCCACACAGTTGCTACTATAAACCCCCCTGGCTCTGCATTTTCTTCTTCTGCACATGTGGAAGGTGCATGTACAGATGTAAATAAATCTTCAGGTGAGTACAAATGTACACTTATCCTTTAAAGATCAGTGCAAATTCAGAGAGGGAAACTTTTGCAAAATAATTATAAAATGTTCTAATCTTTTGTTGATATTCTTAGCATAAATACTTTTACAGTTTCACATGGGAATGAATTGTGGGAATTTAACAGTGCGTGCAAAAATATTTCCAAATATAACAGTACAGTTGTGTGGTTGAGGTGGTGAATATGACTCAGTCTGCAGTCGCGTGTGTCTCAGCTGCTATGACAGGGAATGAAACAACTGGCAAGGCTTTGTTACAAGGTTAATGTAGTTATAACTGATTTGTTCTTTTTAGCATGCAGTTGATAGTCCCTCTTTGATTAATTGGAAGCTACCATTAATTCACTTCCATGTTAGGAGGGGTAGTTACTTGAAGCCCCACCAACTTTTAGCCATACTTCCATCCACCTCCCTCTAACCCACAGGTGTCAAACTGGCGGCCCTCCAGCTGTTGCGGAACTACAATTCCCATGAGGCCTTGCAAGGCTGACAGTTACAAGCATGACTCCCACAGGCAGAGGCATGATGGGACTTGTAGTTGAGCAACAGCTGGAGGGCCACCAGTTTGACATCCCTGCTCTAACCCATCTAACTTACCCAAGTCCCTGGTCCAGGTCCCTCACTGCCACTGGTTTTGGTGCAAAAGACCACCGATCCAGTGCTGCAGTGGAATTCTGGGACCACCGATTGCCTGCCACCCCATGTAATGACATCATCCTCTTCTCTTTCCTGCAAGGACCCTACCAGAGCCCATTCAATAGGAAGTGTCCACCTCTCACAGGCAGTGATGTGGAAAACCAAAGAAATGGAAGGAAACAGAAGAGAAGAAATGTAGGTGTGGACTGCACTCCTAACAGTGTTTGAGCTAGATGACAGGGGGGTGCTTGTAGTCACACTAGCATATGGTGCTGAGTAGACCACAGCACAAAAGATGTGCCATCATCATCATTCCGATGCAAATAACATATATTTTTATTAGCGCAAAGTCACATGCAACATATCAAGACAATGTATCAGGCCCCATAGGGTCCCTTCCTTAAGGCAACATAGTGACCACACTAGGCAACAACTCGGGCCAGAGATGTTATGTGATTGTGGCTTAAGTTAAGTTGAAAAGGGCATTTAGCTAGCTTTTTTGTGTTTTATCTATAGCGATCAGTTAGAGGGGGGTGGGAGGAATTTGAGGGGGTCATTTCTGTCCTGGAGAAGGGCTTTCAAGTTACGGAATTGTTTCAGTACAGAGAAAGAACAGAAAATAGATTTTCCGGTAGTTATAACAACTTTTTCTGGGATGCAGTACTGAAGGGACCAGCTCCCTCTCTTACTTCGGACCAGATTCCTCCTGATCTCTTCTCCAAAATACTGGAAGACGTATGTATTTTCTAATAATCCACCTTCATCACTGTTCAAGCTGTACACTCACTACTTTACAATGTAGCAAAGTGTCATTTCTTCAGTGTTGTCACATGAAAAGATATAATAAAATATTTACAGAAATGTGAGGGGTGTACTCACTTTTGTGAGATACTGTATATTATACTTTCACATCAATTAAAGTTAATATTTGTATAGTAGAATGCCCTGAGTTTAAGGGCTTCTAGGACAGTTGTAAAAGTGGTCCTGCCCCAGCACACTTCTATAAAACGTTTATTAAAGCTGCTGCTACCATGATGAAAGCATCTGGAGCATGGTATAATTCAGTACCTTTAATGTGTCATACTGTTTGAGGTGTGTCTCACCACCTTCATAAGGACATCAATCAGATTTGCAAAGTGACATTTTGTATCACTTTCATCTACATCAAAATACCTGGTAAATTGTAACTGCCATAGCTTTTGTTCAATAATTTCTGGAATATGAGAAAATTTGTATAATTTTTTTTATTAAGGCAGACACCAAAAACAGATTCTCAGACATAGAAAGTTTTTTTTTTTTTTGGTTCTCTGCTTATTCTCACCTCTCTCTTGAAGCCCCATGATGTAGACATACAACACAGAATATACATTGGCAATTATAGTAATGAAAAGGCAGTGGGGACACTTTGACATTGCTCCCACTGTACATGCACCACCAATCTGGTGTCTTCCTATTGTAGAGCCAGTGCTATGTGCAAAGTAAGGCAGTCTGATTTTTGCAAAGCTCAGAGCATAAATCAAGGATTATCTGCATTTCGCATTATGAAGTGAACTCTGTTTGATACTCACGAGATCAAATTTTCCTGGCTGATTTCCTAGATTTTATTTTCACTTTGTTTCAATTAACACAGCCAAGGTTCTGCTATTAAAAGTGCGCTGCTGGTTGTCCTTTCTTCTTTTTATCCAGCAGCTCATGCATTCTTAGGAAGTTATGATCAGGTTTCTTTTAACCAACTTGAAAAACTAGAATACCTGCTGGTACTTTTTGAGTAAAAAAACAGCAAAAATGTAATTATAAACAGAGAAATAAATTGATTTTTTAAATTGCATGGAATATAACTTAATATTTACATTTTCTGGTGATAATAAATATTGTAGGGAAATGTAAAATACTGGAAACTGGATCATTTTCAAAATATAACATTTTAAGGGTCAGAGTTTGCTGTAGTATTCACAGTGGCTAGAATTCAGCAATCTAAAATGATATGCTCAGCATTCTGCTTTATTTTCCTTGATCTTTGATGTTGTGTATTAGTGCAGTTAATGTACACGTTAAAGGTATCGTTTACCTTTACCAAAAAACTGAATAAGAGAAAGAGAGCTTGCTCCTGTGATAGTGAAGGTAAACAGTAATGGCTAGGAATCTCTAAGTAACATCCTTAGCAGCGTCCTAGGAGTTTTGTAGTCAGGCTTCATGAGGTACGTACATGGTCTACACCTATAGCAAGGGCATTGTTTAACTTTGGTCAAAGCTACACAGCTTGTTTTCATCTACAGCCATTCTTTATCTGCAGAGGCAGTTTTTTTGTTTTTTTTTTGGTAAAGGGGAACTATGCCTTTAAACACTTGATTACATTATAAAGAAATGCTGTTCTATTCTGCCCCAGCAATATTAAAGATAACACTATCCAGTGCTATACTGAAATACTGCAGATTTCTGCATGTGAGTGTGACAATGCATGGCAGAATAGAAGTATATAACATGTGAGTGTGACAATGCATGGCAGAATAAAAGAAGTATATGACATATGAGTGTGACAATATATGGCAGAATAGAAGTATATAACATGTGAGTGTGACAATGCATGGCAGAATAGAAGTATATGACATGTGAGTGTGACAATGCATGGCAGAATAGAAGTATATAAAATGTGAGTGTGACAATGCATGGCAGAATAGAAGAAGTATATGACATGTGAGTGTGACAATATATGGCAGAATAGAAGTATATAACATGTGAGTGTGACAATGCATGGCAGAATAGAAGTATATGACATGTGGGTGTGACAATATATGGCAGAATAGAAGTATATAACATGTGAGTGTGACAATGCATGGCAGAATAGAAGTATATGACATGTGAGTGTGACAATGGATGGCAGAATAGACGTATATAACATGTGAGTGTGACAATGCATGGCAGAATAGAAGTATATGACATGTGAGTGTGACAAGGCAAAACAGAATAGAAGTATATGACATGTGAGTGTGACAATGCATGGCAGAATACAAGTATATAACATGTGAGTATGACAATGCATGGCAGAATAGAAGTATATGACATGTGAGTGTGACAATGCATGGCAGAGTAGAATTATATGACATGTGAGTGTGACAATGCATGGCAGAATAGAAGTATATGACATGTGAGTGTGACAATGCATGGCAGAGTAGAAGTATATGACATGTGAGTGTGACGATGCATGGCAGAATAGAAGTATATAACATGTGAGTGTGACAATGAATGGCAGAATAGAAGTATATGACATGTGAGTGTGACAATGCATGGCAGAGTAGAAGTATATGACATGTGATGGTGACAATGCATGGCAGAGTAGAAGTATATGACATGTGAGTGTGACAATGCATGGCAGAATAGAAGTATATGACATGTGAGTGTGACAATGCATGGCAGAGTAGAAGTATATGACATGTGAGTGTGACAATGCATGGCAGAATAGAAGTATATAACATGTGAGTGTGACAATGCATGGCAGAATAGAAGTAAATGACATGTGAGTGTGACAATGCATGGCAGAATAGAAGTATATAACACGTGATGGTGACAATGCATGGCAGAATAGAAGTATATGACATGTAAGTGTGACAATGCATGGCAGAATAGAAGTATATAACATGTGAGTGTGACAATGCATGGCAGAATAGAAGTATATGACATGTGAGTGTGACAATGCATGGCAGAGTAGAAGTATATGACATGTGAGTGTGACAATGCACGGCAGAATAGTTGTATATAACATGTGAGTGTTACAATGCATGGCAGAATAGAAGTATATGACATGTGAGTGTGACAATGCATGGCAGAATAGAAGTATATGACATGTGAGTGTGACAATTCATGGCAGAATAGAAGTATATGACATGTGAGTGTGACAATGCATGGCAGAATAGAAGTATATGACATGTGAGTGAGACAATGCATGGCAGAGTAGAATTATATGACATGTGAGTGTGACAATGCATGGCAGAATAGAAGTATATGACATGTGAGTGTGACAATGCATGGCAGAGTAGAAGTATATGACATGTGAGTGTGACAATGCATGGCAGAATAGAAGTATATGACATGTGAGTGTGACAATACATGGCAGAATAGAAGTATATAACATGTGAGTGTGACAATGCATGGCAGAGTAGAAGTATATGACATGTGAGTGTGACAATGCATGGCAGAGTAGAAGTATATGACATGTGAGTGTGACAATGCACGGCAGAATAGAAGTATATAACATGTGAGTGTGACAATGCATGGCAGAATAGAAGTATATGACATGTGAGTGTGACAATGCATGGCAGAGTAGAAGTATATGACATGTGAGTGTGACAATGCATGGCAGAATAGAAGTATATGACATGTGAGTGTGACCATGCATGGCAGAATAGAAGTATATGACATGTGAGTGTGACAATGCATGGCAGAATAGAAGTATATAACACGTGATGGTGACAATGCATGGCAGAATAGAAGTATATGACATGTAAGTGTGACAATGCATGGCAGAGTAGAAGTATATGACATGTGCGTGTGACAATGCATGGCAGAATACTTTGGTCAAAGCTACACAGCTTGTTTTCATCTACAGCCATTCTTTATCTGCAGAGGCAGTTTTTTTGTTTTTTTTTTGGTAAAGGGGAACTATGCCTTTAAACACTTGATTACATTATAAAGAAATGCTGTTCTATTCTGCCCCAGCAATATTAAAGATAACACTATCCAATGCTATACTGAAATAATGCAGATTTCTGCCTGTGAGTGTGAAAATGCATGGCAAAATAGAAGTATATAACATGTGAGTGTGACAATGCATGCCAGAATAGAAGAAGTATATGACATGTGAGTGTGCCAATGCATGGCAGAGTAGAAGTATATGACACGTGAGTGTGACAATGTATGGCAGAATAGAAGTATATAACATGTGAGTGTGACAATGCATGGCAGAATAGAAGTATATGACATGTGAGTGTGACAATGCATGGCAGAATAGAAGTATATAACACGTGATGGTGACAATGCATGGCAGAATAGAAGTATATGACATGTAAGTGTGACAATGCATGGCAGAGTAGAAGTATATGACATGTGCGTGTGACAATGCATGGCAGAATACTTTGGTCAAAGCTACACAGCTTGTTTTCATCTACAGCCATTCTTTATCTGCAGAGGCAGTTTTTTTGTTTTTTTTTTGGTAAAGGGGACTATGCCTTTAAACACTTGATTACATTATAAAGAAATGCTGTTCTATTCTGCCCCAGCAATATTAAAGATAACACTATCCAATGCTATACTGAAATAATGCAGATTTCTGCCTGTGAGTGTGAAAA
>BLSH010539745.1:1040691-1060304 GCA_018402905.1 Glandirana rugosa
TCTTATCTTGTCGTAAAGAAATATTACATTAGTTCACAAATTTCCGTATCAAGGGGAAATGGTTTTTTTTTTGGTAAAGGGGAACTATGCCTTTAAACACTTGATTACATTATAAAGAAATGCTGTTCTATTCTGCCCCAGCAATATTAAAGATAACACTATCCAATGCTATACTGAAATAATGCAGATTTCTGCCTGTGAGTGTGAAAATCCATGGCAAAATAGAAGTATATAACATGTGAGTGTGACAATGCATGCCAGAATAGAAGAAGTATATGACATGTGAGTGTGCCAATGCATGGCAGAGTAGAAGTATATGACACGTGAGTGTGACAATGTATGGCAGAATAGAAGTATATAACATGTGAGTGTGACAATGCATGGCAGAATAGACGTATATAACATGTGAGTGTGACAATGCATGGCAGAATAGAAGTATATGACATGTGAGTGTGACAAGGCAAAACAGAATAGAAGTATATGACATGTGAGTGTGACAATGCATGGCAGAATATATGTATATAACATGTGAGTGTGACAATGCATGGCAGAATAGAAGTATATGACATGTGAGTGTGACAATGCATGGCAGAGTAGAAGTATATGACATGTGAGTGTGACAATGCATGGCAGAATAGAAGTATATGACATGTGAGTGTGACAATGCATGGCAGAATAGAAGTATATAACACGTGATGGTGACAATGCATGGCAGAATAGAAGTATATGACATGTGAGTGTGACAATGCATGGCAGAGTAGAAGTATATGACATGTGAGTGTGACAATGCATGGCAGAGTAGAATTATATGACATATGAGTAGGACAATGAATGGCAGAGTAGAAGTATATGACATGTGAGTGTGACAATGCATGGCAGAGTAGAAGTATATGACATGTAAGTGTGACAATGCATGGCAGAGTAGAAGTATATGACATGTGAGTAGGACAATGCATGGCAGAGTAGAAGTATATGACATGTGAGTGTGACAATTCATGGCAGAGTAGAAGTATATAACATGTGAGTGTGACAATGCATGGCAGAATAGAAGTATATGACATGTGAGTGTGTCAATGCATGGCAGAGTAGAAGTATATGACATGTGAGTGTGACAATGCATGGCAGAGTAGAAGTATATGACATGTGAGTGTGACGATGCATGGCAGAATAGAAGTATATGACATGTGAGTGTGACAATGCATGGCAGAGTAGAAGTATATAACATGTGAGTGTGACAATGCATGGCAGAATAGAAGTATATAACATGTGAGTGTGACAATGCATGGCAGAATAGAAGTATATAACATGTGAGTGTGACAATGCATGGCAGAATAGAAGTATATGACATGTGAGTGTGACAATGCATGGCAGAGTAGAAGTATATGACATGTGAGTGTGACAATGCATGGCAGAGTAGAATTATATAACATGTGAGTGTGACAATGCATGGCAGAATAGAAGTATATGACATGTGAGTGTGACAATGCATGGCAGAATAGAAGTATATGACATGTGAGTGTGACAATGCATGGCAGAATAGAAGTATATAACATGTGAGTGTGACAATGCATGGCAGAATAGAAGTATATGACATGTGAGTGTGACAATGCATGGCAGAATAGAAGTATATAACATGTGAGTGTGACAGTGCATGGCAGAATAGAAGTACAGTAGGTCCATAAATATTGGGACATCGACACGATTCTAATCTTTTTGGCTCTATACACCACCACAATGGATTTGAAATGAAACGACCAAGATGTGCTTTAACTACAGACTTTCAGCTTTAATTTGAGGGTATTTACATCCAAATCAGATGAACGGTGTAGGAATTACAACAGTTTGTATATGTGCCTCCCACTTTATGTAGAGGAAAAATTATTTTTTCAGATCCTCAGAGAGTTCTTTGCCATAAGGTGCCATGTTGAAATTCCAGTGACCAGTAGGAGAGAGTGAGAGTGATAACACCAAATTAACTAACCATACCTGCTCCCCATTCACACCTGAGACCTTGTAACACTAACGAGTCACATGGCACAGGGGAGGGAAATTGGCTAATTGGGCCCAATTTGAACATTTTTACTTAGAGTTGTACTCACTTTTGTTGCCAGTGGTGTAGATATTAATGGCTGTGTGTTGAGTTATTTTGAGGGGACAGCAAATTTACACTGTTATACAAGCTGTACACTCACTACTTTACATTGTGGCAAAGTGTCATTTCTTCAGTGTTGTCACATGAAAAGATAGAATAAAATATTTACAAAAATGCGAGGGTGTACCCACTTTTGTGAGATACTGTACATACTTACATTGGCCCAAGCTGGACCAATGTAACTATGCAAAAATATCCATACCTAAAATTCAACTTTAGTATGATACCAGCATATTATATTCATACAATGCAAACATCTAATATACATTAATCAAGTATTCTACTGAACTTAAATTCACAAAGACCTCTACAGTACTTTGTTTTGTTATATGCAGTTTTTTAGAGTGTGTTTATCAGATAAATCCATCTAGTCATTTGTCCGTCATCCGGTTGCTTAAAATTGCCAGTGCTAGCTTTACAGCACAATGATCACAAAACTGCACACATTTAATAAAAGCAGACAAAAAGGGTAAATATATCTCACAAATAAAAATCTTTAACCACTACAGAAACTGGAAATCGTTAAATCATTGTATCACTGGATGCGTTCATAAAACTAATTTTATCCACATGAAAATCTTGATGTGCTGCACACTTCTTATGTGCATGTGGTTTGGCTTGCATCTTGGCATTCCAACAGAAAGTAAAAAAATCTATAGTATTTATCAATTACATGCAAAGCCGTACATCCATGTTATTGCATAAAAGAGAAGAGAGATAGAATGTTACTGCAAATAAAAGGTCCCTGCTCATGGCAGATCTCCTGTGCAGTGAATGTATATTCATTGAGAGGAAAAGGCATTAATTGGCTGGCTGCACTTTGAGAAAAGATAAGTATTTGGCTACTCTTGTCAGACATTGCAGAAAGTAGGCAGCTTAATAAGCAGGTGGATCTAAAGTCAGCTTTGTACTTTAGGTACACTTTAACATCAGAGTGGGATGGAGAAAGTAGATCCTAAAGTCCAAAACTAACGTTGAATCCATTTGCCTGCTATGTTGCTTACTATCTATAAAAGCTGATAGGGAAATTCCTAATCCAGCAGTACTAGCTCTTTTTTTGTATGTTTTAGAATGCAATTGTGGTTTCAGTTTTTTTAAAATCTTTGGTTGCTCAAATTCCTCTTAAAATGAATGGACTGTTTTCATAATTAAGATTCAGAGCTACAGTGCCCAGCTTACAGTTAGAACATTTTGGTACACAAATTATCAAACAGAACCCAATTTCTTTAAAGGAGAAGTACAGCCAAAGCTAGTTTGGCTGTACTTCTCCTGTGGGTCTTAAGAGTGCAGTTTGTTCTACACTCCTGTGACCCACTGTTGGCTGATGTCACTGAGCCTGTCCAGGCTCAGGAAGAATCGCGATTATATGGCGGGATCCACCCACATGCCTGGACCAGCACCCGGCTCAGCCTCTCAGCGAGCTGCTGAGAGCCTGAGCCTGCCGCTCCTGCCTCCTCCACAGCTCAGCGCTCCAGTGGGGGGTGGCAGAGTAGAGAGCTGCTGACTGCCTGGTGTTTGATCACTCAGTTCTTAGCGTTAGAGCCAGCGGGGGACAGATGCAGTATTGGACCGATGCTGCATCAAGCTAGGTAAGTACGAAACTGAAAAAGCCCAAACCCCACACTTCTCTTTTAAGGATATTGAATCAGTTCTTCCCAAAAACTCTCTGGAGATAGCATGGACATTCCATCAGCTTCTGGATTTATACAACCTTTTGTGTTTTGTAAAGTCTGGACGTACTGTGTAGACTAGTGTGGAATTGGCAGTTACTTTGTTCAGATCCAACTACATGAAATGTTACACCAATTGCCTGAATGCAAATGCCTCCTAAGAAAATCACTCAGTGAACTGCTTATTATAGCCTTTCACAATTTTTTTTACCCTGGAGGAACCCTTGAAATAATTTACAGGTCTCAGGGAACCCCAGCTAGTAATTATTATATTTACAGCTCACAATACATTAGCATGACGAGTAAGCCGTAGACAGTTTTAAATAAAATAATTAATATTTTGGCATGCCTAGAGTATTTGACATCCATTTCACAACTCCCTCTCTGCTGTATAAGACAACATTGATCTTAATAAATAATGGATGTCAATGTCAATGGAAATTTATATTTGTGATCATTGTTGATGGTAGATAATTCTCTGGTGGAACCCTGGTTAAGAAAGCCTGGGTTATTAAGTCATTAGAACTATTTGATACTTGGAAAAGTATGTTTCCATTAAGGACATCTTGACAGTTAGATGTAGGTTAAAATACTTTAAAAAATAAGCACAAATAATTATGAAAGGTGTTTTTCACTGTTTGCAACGTGTTACTAAACCTACAACAGTAAAATCAGTCTTCATAAGTGGTAAAATATGCTTGCTATACTGATTGCGGAACCTAAGGGGTTAATCCTCTGCATTGTGTAAAAAGGCTGTTTGATCCTGCCTTCTCTGATCCTCCTCTTCTTTTACTGTCCCCAATCCATCTCCTGATAGTACAGAGCCCTAGGAGGCACTCTGCACATGCTCAGTTTGGTGTGTATTGATCTCACAGACACTAATAGAAGTATATAGAGCTGATGAGAAAAGGTATTTAGCAGTTTATATTTACTAAAAGAATTGCATTTCCATGTTCTGTGTATTGTGGGGGACCAGATATAGTGAATGCAGGGTCCTGGGTTTAGTAACAATTTATAATCTGGGGAAATGTCCAGTGTTTGATGTCCATACTGCTTTGCTAATAGATACACATTGCATATTCCTTTTCACTGAAGTTGAAAACACCTTCAAGTTACTGCTACATTCTTGTCAGATGCATACTTCTGAGTGCCGTGTTTTTAGGATAATATAACAGTTTGATATCTTTGGTAGGACTAGGGATGTGGACAGTTATTGAATATGCAGTTATAGACTCCAGTAATTTGAAATAGTTTAAACTATTTTCCTGTATCTATGAAAGCATACCTGGGAACTGTACCATGACCAAAATCTATGTACTGTTGATCTCCTTCCTCCTACTTATTAGTACTGCACACTGATTACTGCTCCTTTCTGCCAATTTTAGTCTACTGAGATTGACTGAAAACAACAGACTTTGTATGTGGCTCAGCAGTACCTGAGAAGCTGAGCTTAAAGTACATGTAAACGCTTAAGCAGCATGTCATAAATAAATACTTGTTGATCTCCTGTAGCCTCTATGCATTCACTCCCTGTTTACTTAAATACACTAAGGATGGCTGCAATACATTTGTTGGGGCAGGTTTCCTGATAGTGAGAGCAGTTGAACATGCCTGCTTAATGTTCATTAGCATGGCTGTTTATAGTCTCCATTAGTGAGCAGATTGGCAGATTGGCAATGCAGGAGGATAGTTTGGAGACAGAGACAGTGCATTGTCATTGTCCTGTATAACAGCAAGTGAACAGAGATCCATGTGGCAGGATTGCAGAGTAATATTTTGATTAACCACTTCAGCCCCGGAAGGATTTCCCACTTTAGGACCACAGCACTTTTTGCGACTCGGCACTGCGTCGCTTTAACTGACAATTGCGCGGTCGTGTGACGTTGTACCCAAACAAAATTTGCGTCCTTTTTTTCCCCAGAAATAGAGATTTCTTGTGGTGCTATTTGATCTCCTCTGCGTCATTCCTGATCGCCGCTATAAACAAAAAAAGAGCAACAATTTTGCAAAAAAAACCCAATTTTTCTTACCTTTTGCTAAAATCCAAATTCAAAAAAATATATAAAAAAACATTTTTTATTTGCCACATTTATGAATGATGAGAATTCATTTCTGGGGGTTTTTTTTTATTTTTATTTTTTACTAGTAATGGCGGCGCTATGCGATTTTTAGCGGTACTGCGATATTGCAGCGGACATGTCGGACCATTTTGACACTTTTTTTGGGACCATTGGTATTTATACAGCGATCAGTGCTATAAAAATGCACTGATTACTGTGTAAATGTCATTGGCAATGAAGGGGTTAACCTGGAGGGGGCGCTCTAAGGGTTAAATGTGTTCCCTAGGCGTGTTCTAACTGTATGGGGGCTGGGCTGGCAGGGGGAGGGGAGTGATCACGGCTTCCATATACAGGAAGCTTGTGATCACAGCCCTTCCCCCTCTATGAGAACGGAGATCTGTGTTTACATACACGGACCTCCGTTCTCTCACTGCGGGGGGGCCATCGTGGGTAGCCGGCGGTGATCGAGTCTGCCCTAGCCGCTCCCTGGCCCCCCCCAGAACACAGTGAGCGCGCGAGCATGCCTCCGGCGGCGCACACTCACAATGCTAGTTATCGCAGCTACTGTCAGATGACGGCGGTTTGCGATAACAAACCACTTTGCCGCCGTCATGATGCGGCGGGCGGTCGGCAAGTGGTTAAAGCTTCAGTTTTATGTCCAAATCCAGGCAAAATTCTTCAATTACCTTACTCCTCAGTCTTGATTCCAGACACCTCTTCATAAACCATCCATATTTACATAATTACATAGTTAGTCTGGTTTAAAAAGTCCATCTAGTTCAACCAATAAAAAAAATGATACAATCCCATATACACAATCCTATACCCACAGTTGATCCAGAGGAAGCTGAAAAACCCCAGCAAAGCATTATCCAATTTGCTACAACAGGGGAAAAAAATTCCTTCCTGATCCCCCGAGAGGCAATCGGATATTCCCTGGATCAACTTACCTATAAATGTTAGTACCCGGTTATACTATGTACATTTAGAAAAGAATCCAGGCCTTTTCTAAATCAATCTACTGAGCAGGCCAGAACCACCTCTGGAGGGAGTCTATTCCACATTTTCACAGCTCTTACTGTGAAGAAACCTTTCTGTGTATGAAGATGAAATCTCTTTTCCTCTAGATGTAAAGAGTGCCCCCTTGTCTTCTGTGATGACCTTAAAGTGAATAACTCAACCCCAAATTTACAATATGGACCCCTTATGTATTTATACATGGTGATCATATCCCCCCTTAATCTCCACTTCTCAAGAGAGAATAAATTCAATTCCTGTAATCTTTCCTCACAGCTGAGCTCCTCCAGGCCTCTTATCATTTTAGTTGCCATTCTCTGCACTTTCTCCAGTTACCCAATATCCTTTTAGAGAACTGGTGCTCAAAACTGAACTGCATATTCCAGATGAGGTCTTACTAATGAATTGTACAGGGGCAAAATGATGTCTATCTCTGGAGTCTAAAAATTAGAAACAATGGCATTGAAATGACAGAGCTCAATTATTTTAGGATCCATGGGTGGATGCCATCTGGTTCAGGTGCTTTATTCACCTTTATGCTGTATAAATATATCTGGACCATATCACTTTTGAGCCATTGTGGATCATTCTGGGTTGTATCAATACCATCCCCATTAAGGACTTGAGCTCCCCCATGCTCCTTTGTATACATAGAGCTGAAGAAAGTATTGAATAAATTTGCCTTCTCTTTGTCCCCAGTCACCCACTCCAGATTATTTTGTAAAGGGCCTACATGCTCAGACCTGACCTTTTTACTATTAATATATTTGTAGAATGTTCTGGGGTTTGTCCTACTATCTTTTGAAATCTGTCATTCGTTTTGAATTTCTGCATCCTTGATTTCCTTTTTTACATATTCTGTTATATTCTTTGTAACATTCAAATTATGATAGTGTTCCTTAATTTTTATAATTTTTGAAAGCTCTTTTGTTATCATTTATAGCTTTTTTTAACTTTGGCCATGAGCCACATAGGTTTTATTTATAAATTTTAGCCCTTTAACTGTTCCAGCACTGCCATTACTCCAGTGTAATGGATCAAAATTGCAGTTTCCAATATAATTTCCTGCCATGGGGACAAGGTATTTTCTCTGATTGTTATTTTCTTGGGCACTAGTCCCCACACCACCCCCATGAGTTGTCCTGCCTCTGGAGCCCACGATAGAAGACCCAGCATGCTGAAGTGCTGCCTCCACCAATATGAGGCGTCTACATCACGCACACAGTGACATGACCCCCTATGCAGTGCTTCACTGGGAAGATCAGTGTACTTCTGTTTCTTTGCCTCCTGCTGATCTCCCCCACCCTCCCTTCACATTTTATTTTTGATGCTGCCATGCCCTCCATAATCACAAAGAGTCTCCAGTCCCCATCTCTCTAAGCCCCTTATGCAACTGAGAGAGAAAACAAAATTATATATATATATATATACATTTGCCTTGCTTTCTATTTTAAACTGAATGGGTTGTTTTAGAAGGTAAAGGTTTACATATATTTTAAGCATATAGACCAGCTAGAATGTATAATGTGAAAATCAATTTAAAAATACTATTATGATCACATACCTCCCAACTTTTTGAGATGGGAATGAGGGACACCTATTAGCATAAGTATGTAGGCACAGGACACACTCCCCTGTCATGCCCCTTTAAAGGAGAATTCTACCAAAAAATGACTAATTAAACCCACAGGTACTTTTATTTCTCCACTACTATTCCTTTATACTGGCTTTTGAAATGTACAACTACAGCAATTTAGAAATTGGATGAAACGTTTAGCACAGGGAAACACTTTCTGAAACCTAAATAGTGCATTTAATGTACAACTCTATAGATCAGACCAAAATGAGGGACCAATGAGGAGGAAAGAGGGACAGAGGGACTTTGTTCCAAATCAGGGACATTCCCTCGAAAACAGGGACAGTTGGGAGCTATGTAATCACTCAAAATGTGTACACACTAAAAAAAAAATTTGTTTGCCATTAATAATTACTACAAGGAAGCTAATTTGGTAAACTTAGGTGTCACTTTGTGGGAGAACTACTTACACTTTTAATTCAACACGCCTACTATAAAATAATATTGTAAAGAGAAGTGTTATTATACAAAATGCCTTCAATGGAATTATATATTTAATTTGCATAATCCAAGTAAGTCATCCAATTTATTAGTATGGCTTTGATTCAGTGTGGCACAGAAAAGAAAATAAATCCATATGTATACAGTAGTTCCTGCCACATATTATCCATTACAGCTTTTCAACTAGATCCACATGTCTGCATGATGTGAGTAAAGGGGAAGTTGGGGATGTAATGATTATGTATTTCATGGAAATGCTGCAATCTTTCTTTTTACTTGGAAATGTTTGTCTTTGTGCAACAAAACTGTAACAAAACAATTTAAAAGAGGAGATATTCACAATCGAATCTGTTAGGGCCAGTTCACACATAGGCAACTTGCGCTCCGACTTGGGTCGCCCCAAGTCACCCCAAGTATTTTGACATCAGAAATTCCATTCAAATGAATGACAGCCATCATAATGTACACTACTGAAGTCCCTCTGACTTCAAAAAAGGTTCCTGTAGGAATGACTTCTATCCAACTTGTGCCCATAGAATTCAATGGAAGTCGCCTCCAAGTCGAATCCCCATTTATATTGAAGCGACTTTACAGGGAAATGAAAAGAATTTACCAAGGTACTCCCCACGAATTACCCAGGCAACCCCCTCTCTCCCTTCTCTGAGTCGCCTGGCATAGTCGAGTTTGAAGTTGCCTCAAAGATGCCTGGCAAAGTCACCCCTGAAGTCAGATAGCCTATGTGTGAACCAGCCCTTATACATATTGCAGGAAGAGTAAAAATAAAATATAACAATAGCAACAAACAAGAAAAGTAGTATTTGGCCCATCCAGCAAACGCCTGCTCCTATAACAGCCTCCCTTTGCCAGAGACCACTATTCGTGTCTAAAACTGTATATTTAACTACTTTAGCAAGCCACTGTTTCACAATATATATAGGCTCAAGGGCTGCCCTCCCACCTCTAATAGCTCACAATGATGTACAAAAAACAAAATTGCTGAGTCTATCAAGCCCCACCCTAAAGTATATATATATACATGCATAAATATATACAGTAGGTACATAGATGCTACATATATACATTTACTCACCATAATTTGAAAGTATAGTCAGTTCCACCAGCAGGAGGATATAGGTGGGTCTTGTGCCACCTGTGCAGAGCAGGAAGTGCAGACATTTATATAAACTTATGAAAATGTAGATTTCTCCATAAGGAATGAGGAAATGCATTTATAGGCATGTTATGTAATTTGGCAATCCTGCAGAAGTTAACTGCAAGTATTAAAGCAGTTGTATACCCCGCTTGGTGATTTTTACCTACAGGTAAGCCTAAAGTAAGGCTTATCTGTAGGTAAAATGAATACCTCCTAAACCTGTTTAGGAGATATTCACCCTGCATGCAGCCACTGACATCAGCGGTGCATGCTCTCTGAAGGTCCGGTGTACCGTACTGGTACTTCAGAGCTTCTTGCCGGAACCGAGGGCTCCTGCACGCATGCGCGGGAGTGACATGATTGCGGGTCCCCTACCACTCATAGAGCTAGAGCCTGGGAACCCGGGGGAACATGCCAGCCCCCTCAGCGGTGCCCGAGCGGGTGTAAGGGCATGCTAGCACATTATGCCATTCTCTTGCACATTTTTTTTTTGTTTTTTTCAGCGGTTTACTACCACTTTAAACCCTTAGTAAATACTGAATGTATAATTACTGTCACACATATAATTAAAATAAAAATGTGTTATTTGACCTTCCCGATCCTTTCCTTTGAAGAAATATCTCACAAAAGCTACTATACCACATCACGTGTGACTAATCACACCTAGTGATAAATAGACCTGCCACAAACCTGGGCAATTAAAATTTCTTAAAGTAGTTATAAAAGCAGAAGTTTTTTATCTTAATGCATTCTATGATTAGGATGAAAAACCTTCTGTGTACAGCAGTCCCCCTCAGCCCCCCTAATACGTACCTGAGACCCATCTCGATCCAGTGATGTTGCATGAAAGTCTCGGCTGTCTGGGACTCCCCCACCTCATTGGTTGTGGCACAGCAGCGGGCGCCATTGGCGTCCACTACTGTCAATCAAAGTCAGTGAGCCAATGAGGAGAGAGGGGGGGCTGGACCAAGCCGGGGCTCCATGTCTGAATGGACACACAGAGCAGCTACTCAGCTCAGGTAATCCCAATAGGTAGCTGCTTGCTGTGGGGGGCATTCGGCAGGAGGGAGGGGCCAGGAGCGCCGGCAAGGGACCTGAGAAGAGGAGAATCTGGGCTGCTCTGTGCAAAACCACTACACAGAGAAGGTAAGTATAACATGTTTGTTATTTTTAAACAAAAAAAACAATACTTTAATATCGTTTTAAGCAGAGCTTATTTTAAAGTAGTGTTAAAGGCAAAACATTTTTTTACCTTAATGCATTTCCTGTTTTAAGGTAAAAAAAACATTCCTATAGCATTTCTCTCCTCCCTACCCCTAAATTTAGTAATTTTCCTTTGAGATTAATAAAGTATTCTGAATCTGAATCTAAACACCTACCTGACACCACTCTCGATCCAGCTCTGTCTCCGCTGGCAGTCCTTCTATCCCCTTTTTCTGCATTCACTGTCTTTACTGAGGGCAGCAGGAACCATTGGCTCTGGCTGCGGTCAGTCAAATCCTGTGTGGCGAGGGACAGGGCCAAGCCCCACTGTGTGTGTCTATGGTTGCATCGACCATTTTTTGGCAACACTAATGTGTACGCTGTACTGTAACCAGCGTCTGTTGATGGGTATGTTGGGGTGCCATTCAAAATGAATGGCACCACATTACACCAATGCATTACATATGTGTTGCTGCGCATTACCGCAATGTTCACACTAATGTGGTGTGCGAGACCCCACGATCTGTGCGTTTTTTCTACGCCACATTCAAATTGCACTGCCCTTGCGATATGCAGCGGGTGGCAGTGCAATCTTAATGACACCCCAAACACGGGTCGTTTGCCCACACCGGTTCGTATGGTACAAAAGTACCCTGCAATCTAGTTGCAGTGTAGTTCCAAAATTCTTGCATGCACGACTTTGGTGCAATGTGGTGTGAATTGAGCCAATTCATTATGAATGAGTGCTCAGGGTATGTTTTCAGGACAAATGTCGTAATGTGTTGGGCAAAAGGCCACAGATGATGCTGTATGCACTACAATAATGTAAACAGCATTATTAATTGTATTTTGAGTCAATTTTCCCAAGCATTAAATGCTCAGCACATAAACATTCCCTCCTTAACAACCAGAATTTATGAATAAACAGTGCACAATTCTAAACAAAAATTTCCAGGCTTGAAAAATGAAAACTCTTGGTGTCTCCAGACATAAACAGCCTTAAAAGAAACAAAATAGGTGGCAATGTACAAATATATCATTTGCAATCCTGCCAAAAAACATTAACAGAAATAAACTAGAAGCAGGAACAAAATAACTGTCAAAGAGGTATTAAAGCGGTCCGGTGCATTCCTGTTCACTGGTTCAGGTGCAATTTTTTCATCTGAATTTGCACCTGAACCGGACCCAACACGCACAGGGCCCTTTTCAAAACCACACCTCAGTCATCCCGGACATGTGTGAAACGGCTCCATTGAGAGCTGGTCACATTCACATGTTATGCGAATTGGATGCTGTTAAAAACACATCCAATTCGCATATATATGAACCCAGCCTTATACTTGCCTGCTCTGTGCACAGTATTGCACAGAACAGCCCTAACCCCCTCTTCTGGTGTCCCTCTGCCAGCGCTCTAAGCTCCTCCTCTTCTGCATGTGCCACCATAGGAACCCACTTCCAATGGTGGAACACATTGGGGCTTGCTACTGAGCCAAGTTGTGTGCGTCCATTGACATTGGCCCCCTGCTCTCAGCTAAGCCTGTAAGAGAGCAGAGAGAGGAGAGAAGACCTGCAGACAAGAACCGCTCCGGATTGATATAGGAAATATTTAATGGGGGAGGGGGAGAATATATATTTATCTCCAGAGCCAGTGTCACCAAGAGGCATTGGAAGGCAATTTCTAATCATATCTTCTATAAGAAGGGTGCCCAAACTTTAATCACTTGCCTACTGGACACTTTTAGCCCCTTTTTGCCCTGGCCAATTTTCAGCTTTCAGCGCTGTCACGCTGAATGACAATGGCGCAGTCTTGCAACACTGTACGCATATGAAATTGTTATAATGTTTTCACACATATAGAGCTTTCTTTTGGTGAAATTTAATCACCACTGGGTTTTTTATTTTTTGCTAAATAAATGAAAAAAAACAAAAAGTTTGAAAAAAAACAGGCTGCACTGATGAACACTGATAGGCTGCAATGATGGGCACTGATGAGGTAGCACTGAAGAGAAGAGGCTGCACTGATAGGCGTCACTGATGGGCACTTATAGGTGGCACTGATAGGTGACACTGATGAGGAGGCACTGATGGGCACTGATGAGGCAGCACTGATGAGGCGACACCGATGGGCACTGTTAGATGGCACTGATGGGCACTGATAGGTGGAACTGATGGGCACTGATGAGGCGGCACTGGTGGGCACTGAGGAAGAGGCACTTATGAGGCTGCATTGATAGGCGCCACTGATGGGCACTGATAGGCAGCAATGATTGACACTGATAGGTGGCACTGATAGGTGACACTGATGGGGAGGCACTGATGGGCATTGGTTGGCAGCACTGATGGGCAATGATTGGTAGCATTAGTGGGCACTGATTGGCAGCACTGGTGGGCACTAATTGACAGCAATGGTGGGACTGCAATGATAATCAGTGCACTGATTATCAGTGCTGATGTCCCTTTAGCATAAACTGGTAATCAGCTTTCTTCTCTCCTCATTCTGTCAGTGCGAGGGATTATTTACCAGCTTGGGTTTACATCCTGTGATCAGCTATCATTGACTGACAGCTGATCCCGTGGTGCTGTGATTGGCTCCTTACCTCAATCCGTGATCAGTTTAGTCCGTAGGTCTGTGCTAGGGGTGAAACAACTAATCGGCATAATCGATTATAATCGATTATGAAAATAGTTGTCAACTATTTAATAATCTATTAGTTGGTCAGCTAATTTGTTGTCCTGCATACAGAAGGCATTATTTTTTTTTTACATATCAGAAAATACAGTGCAGCGACAATACAGCTCAGTACACATCCATGCATGCCAGTAACTGCCTGAGAGCTTTTTGAATGTGAGGAGCAATGCCTCATGGGACATGTAGTCCTGGGTAGGAGAAGGAAGTGAATGATCTAAAGGCATAAGTTGTTTTACTTTTCTGTAGGGGCACTCTATATTATACTATATGTGGCTTGCTATGGGGCATTCTGAAGGCAGGAAGAGCCAGAAGCGCCGATCGGGGACCCCAGAAGAGGAGAATCAGGGCTGCTCTGTGTAAAACCATTTCACAGAGCAGGTAAGTGTGACACTTGTATGTTTAAAAATAAAAAATCCAAACTTTACAATGACTTTAAGGGCTCTGTGCAGGGAAGATCAGCGTCTAAACCCAGAGAAGCTGGAGGCTGATAGACAGGAGGTAATATAAGGCATTACAATTACATTTAAAGTAAAAGTTTACCAGTATTGTGCATTATATTTAAAATTATTATATCCATGAAAAAAAGTCTCACTCTTCAGTACTACTTTAATATTAAAGTTTTATATTCCCCCCTCCACCCGTCATATAGCTTCATGTCTGACTCCCAGTTAAAATGCCCATATATCCTTCTTCTGGGTATATTTATCATTATAAATATGAAATAATTAAAAAATAGATGCGCTAATCCAACACCAAACAGATGATAATGATGATAATGGAAAAACACACAGTAATTAGTGTCTTTAACCACTCATAGATATAATGAATAAACTGATAATCATAATTTCATATCATGTGAATAAAAATAAATATAAACACCCTGTGAAAAAAGAAAAACGATCTTTCAAGAAAATTTGTGTCCATGTAAGTCCAAAGAAACTCTTACTAAAAAGAGTTAACAGTATCAACACCTGATTCTGTCATGGAAAAAACTGTGATGAGATATCAGTAGGGATAGGCCGAACACCCCCCCCCCCCTCCCCTTCGGTTCTCACCAGAACACCTTTAACAGGTAAAAAGTTCTAGCGAACATGCGAACCCTATTAAAGTCTATGGGACACGAACATGAAAAATCAAAAGCACTCCTTTCAAAGGCTTATATGCAAATTACTGCCATAAAAAGTGTATGCGGACCTGGATACTGCCCTAGGGGACATGTATGAATGCAAAAAAAGTTTAAAACAATCATTTTTAAAGGAGCAGTGATTTTAATGATACTTAAAGTGAAACAATACAAATGAAATATTCCTTTAAATATCATGTCTGGTGGGTGCCCTTAGTCTGCCTGTAAAGCGGTGCATCTGTGCGATGTCTAGAACATGCCGCAGCAATAAGGACATTTCTAAAGGAAAAAATGTCATTCAAACTTGCTTGGGGCTGTAATGTATTGCCGGCTCCCGGCAATATAGATTAAAAAATGGAAAAAAATGGCGTAGGGTCCCTTCAGGTCTGGTATGGATTTTAAGGGGAACTCCACGCCAATTTTTTTTTTTTAAATGGCGTGGGGTCCCCCACCAAAACCCATACCAGACCCTTATCTGAGCATGCAACCTGGTAGGTCAGGATGGGGGGGACAAGAGCGACCCCCCGGAGCAATACCAGGCCGCTTGCCCTCAACATGGGACCTCAAGTTGCATCAAAGTTGGACCAAAGTAATGCAGGGACTACTTTGAAGTTGGCACAACTTGAAAGTCATACAGATATGAATGGTACTCATTGGAAATAATGGGGAACGACTTGCCATGCAACTTTGCAGTCCCAAATCGCAGGACAACTCGCACAAGTGTGAAAGGGGTCTAAAGGCATTTTTTTCATTTTGGATAATGTAAGTGTGTCCCTCTTCTCTTCTTGTCAGATAGCCAACACAATGAGGGACAATCCCTCCAAAGTGAAGGAATCACTGGTTATCACCAGAACTAGTGTCCCCATTGGAAGATTTCCTCCGTATTCCTGTTCTAGGTCGCAACCTAAAATTTGGGATTTTCTTTCACTTTCACATTTGATAATGGTAAGCATGACAATTACAGAGGGTGAATCTTTCTAATGAGGGGGGAAACAACCATAAAAACCTGAAAGAAGTTCTAATCCCTTTCCCAAAAAAAGTTTTGCCTTTAGTTTTACTTTAATGGTTAAGGATAGGGTTCAGTGTTAAGGGTTAATTTTATGGATATAGTTGAATGTAAGGTGTTGTACACATAGCTTGTATAAGGACAATTTGTACAGCAAGCTTTTACAAAGCATTTGCAAAGCTTTCATCTAGCTTTAAGCAGCTTTGTTTAAGCCTTTAAAACATCATTCAACACCAGTTTAGGGAGGTTAAACACAGATCTTAACAGTGCTGACTGTCATTTTAAACAAGCAGCTAGCAGGCTTTAATAGCCTTATTTAAGCCTCAGCATTACTTGAAACTTTTTGCAAGCCTGCTGAAACCATCTAGCAGCTTGCCTACAGTGAAAGTCATCACTCGCATTAAGGTTTATGTTCAACATCCCAATTGTGGAACTGAGGTTTCCTTTAAAGGC
The DNA here is from genome assembly GCA_018402905.1 of Glandirana rugosa. Classification (NCBI taxonomy): domain Eukaryota; kingdom Metazoa; phylum Chordata; class Amphibia; order Anura; family Ranidae; genus Glandirana; species Glandirana rugosa. The sequence continues at coordinate 1,057,295 of BLSH010539745.1, forward strand.
TTCAAGACAACAGCTTAAAAGCTAATTAAAAAAATAATAATATTAATAATAAATGCACAATTTTTTGTTCACAGAAGCCTGCAGAGCATTGCACCCTATTGGCCTTACCACTGTGCAGGCTTTCAGTTACAGAACTGTAGACAGTGTGAATCGATTATGAGTGTGCTGATCATCACGCTTGCGGTTCATTGAAACTACAAGTCAGTCTGCCGTGGTGGAAGACAGGACTTGTAGTTCATTCATTCACAGATTGTAGTTGATGCAACTGTGTGGGCAGGTCCACACACAGCTGTGTCGTTTTCAAATTTGACTGCAGGTGTGGCAAGGGGAACCTAGGGTTGCCACCTGTCCGGGATTCACCGGTTTTGAATCATGTGTCCAGGTTTCAGGCGGACTGAAACCCGGACACATTATTCAGACCAGGCTGTGGATCCCCAAGTAACCAAGATAGTCACCAACATATCTGTTGCCGCCCGGGAGCTGTGGGTGGATGTCTGGGGGCAGGTTTGGCATCACTGCTGGGCAGGGCAATGATGTCAGCAAGAGAAATTTGGTCACACCCACTGCACGCTATGCGCACCGCATTACTACTCTCCTTGGGGGCACCCAAAGGTGTCCCAGACCACTAAAGTGTTCTGGTTTGGCTTGAAGAAAAGGTGGCAACCCTAGAGAAACCTCCTCACAGTGAGGGGGGCTCTGGCAGTGGGAGGCAGGTGACTAAGAGCATGTTAGATGTTACACCCTAAATACATTCTCTTAAAGGTGAACTTAGCCTTTAAAGCATAAAAGCAAGTTTGCAAATGCTTCATAAAGCTTACTGTACACTCAAGGCCTTAAAGCGTATCTCCAGGCAACACTTTTCCTTAGCTTTGGGAAGAGTGTGGACAGATAGAAATACCCTCCTATGTCTAGAAAAGAGGGCAGAAATTGTCCAGCTTCTAATGAACCTTTGTAGAGGACTAGAGTATCCAGCTGCACCAGGTCAGTTTCCCATGTAGAACTGTATATTTTTTCTGGGTTTCATAAGTCAAAGGGCAGATGTGTAGAGGCCACACAAGATTGAAGTCAGAATAAGTGTCAGTCCAGATAGAACAGTGTGTAAATATAATCTTAGCTTAGCTGAGTTGGGCCTCAGTATATACATGAACTTCATTCTTTTTACAGCTTAGTTACTTATCTTTTACTGTTGATATCTGTTTTTGGAGATCAACGATCAATTAGATTACTTTTATTATTTTGAAATGCATGATTTCTTTCAAACCTTTTTAAAGTGGTTCTAAAGCCTTGTTATTTTTTACCATAATACATTCCTTGCACTAAGGTAAAAAATGTCCCAGTGTTTGTATCACCCCCTTACTTCCCTTACTTACCCAAGTGCTTTCTCAATTCAGTGCTGTGCTCATCTGCAGCGGCTTTCTCCTCTCTCTCTGCACACAGAGGCAGCAGTGGGAGCCATTGGCTGCTTCTGCTATCAATCAAATCCTGTCAGCAGTATAGATGCACAAAGCCTGGTTTGGGATCAAGCCCATAGGTGTGCCCCTATAGCAAGTAGCTTGCTATGTGGGCACACAAAAATGATGAGGGGCAAGTGCGCCGGCAGGGGGCCTAAGAAGAGGAGGAGGTTTGGGGCCGCTCTGTGCAAAACCATCACACAGAGCAGGTTAGTATAACTTGTTTATTATTTAAAAAAGAACACTTTAAGCTATCTATCCCCTGCGCTTCTTCAAGGCTGATCTTAATGAATATCTTTTTTTGTAGTCATTCAGCTGGTACTAGATCATTTCTGCACGTTCAACAAGTTCATCTAATCCACAGTTACAGTAAGTCTAGCATCATGCGTTAAGCATCATGCTATCATGTGAATGTCAAGTCCTAAAACCATTGTCTCCACAGTGCCACCCTACTACCTAAACCATATACCATCACTACATTGTTTTGTCTCATTGGTACATGCCCATGTCTCCATAGCAACATGTGGATTACACAATCCCATATGCAATATAATATATGTCTAAAAGAAAAGCTTGAGTTGTGATCAATGGAGATTAGTATCTATAATTTAGATTCTGTGCTAAGAAGTAGAGTTGCCACCTGGCTAGTACTTTACACACCTGGCCAGCAAAATTGTCTTTGTATCCAGAGATATGAATCGGTAAAAGGTCATAAAAAGGTGGCAACCTTAATTGTGGATTGGGATGGTAGGGGCTAGAACTGTAGAGACTGAAATATGCTTCATCTAGCAATCTTGCAGGCAGACAGCGATTGGCCTTGGCTTACAGAAACATAACCAGGTATAGAAATATAGCCAAATCTAGAACCAAAATACTACTTTATTATGATAATAATAATGCATAGCTCAGAATATACGTTTATTGTATAGATCTGCCTTTTTCAACCATGGTGAACCCTGGGGTGCCTTTTGGATTCTTCAGAGTTATCTTGGCAAAATGCCTACATATTGCTACATATTGCTACAAGTTGGCCAAAAATTGTCAGAAAGCCAGTGAGTGGATCAGGCCTGGCCTTTTCGTTACACAAAGTTACAGGTTTTATATTGTACAGCATTACAACCTTGGGCACCGTGCAGGCCAGCCACTGGCACCCCTTGTTTGCCCCTTCCCTGCCCGCTCTGTCAGCACTTGGGTCAGGTTAACAGAGAGAGGGAGAGAAACAGGAAGAAGAGAAATGCTAGAATACTAGTCAGTGCCATTTGCAAAGGTGGAGGAGTAAATCACCTCTAATGTTGGGTGGCCCCACATGTGTGGATGCTGCTGTGATATGTAAAACTATTAGTTTCGTTTTTAACATTTTAGAATGGGGTGCCTTGAGATGCATAATTTTACAGAGTGGCCTGACTGAAAAAGGGTTGGGAAACACTGGTATAGATGAACAGTTTTTCATGTACTTTTGCTCTCCAAGCATTATTTAACTAAGGAAATTTAAATTAGCTTATACAATTTTTAATTTTTCTAAAGTTTGAGTAAATTAAAGTTCAATTTTGCAATATAAA
>BLSH010539745.1:1061523-1078835 GCA_018402905.1 Glandirana rugosa
TTTATGAGTTTGCTGTGGTTGTAACACCACACTTGTCCCGTGTGTCTTTAATCAACAAAAGATATACAGGAACGTCTCTGGATACAATCCTTTTACGTACAGAGACACGCACTACACTTGTTCTAGTTTCATAAGATACGTGTAGTTTAGACGTTGTAAAAGGTAGTTAAGAATACGTACCTACAACACTTGTTCCGGGTTGACAAGGGTATCAGACGACAGGATAAATACTTATTGTTATAAACCCTCAAAACAAGTTCAAGTCATTCCGGAGAAAGTGTCGTATGTACGTTTGTTGACTACCTTTTATACACGTTTAAGTGAAACAAGTGAATTTGCACATATTTTCCATCAGTTGTTTGCATGTATGCTGTGAAAGAGGCCTTACTGAACTTGAACAAAACTCCCAAATATTGTTATTCATAAATAGGACAGCAGACTATGGGAACAGTTGGGCCTTGTTCACAACATCCATGCATAAGAATTGATGGAAAATGTTGCAGATTTGATGTGCATAGAATACTTTGATCTTGTTCACATCACGCACAGAGACATGCATTTTCCTAACATAGGTCTCTGCAAGGACATATAGAAAACAACTAATTTCTGTGTGCCCTGTTCACACCACAATGTTGGTGTCGTTTGAGTATTTTTCTCTGCAGAAAAATGCATAGGTTACATATTTCTGTGCAGAAAAATAACCACATGACACCAATGTTGTTTTTGATGTGCACTGACAGCGAGTACTGTCACAGTGCATTAATACCTGGTGCCTCCTCTATAGTTTAAGCTCCTCCTCCTGTGAGGGTGGTGCCAGGAGGAGTGCTGACAGTGGGAGCACATGGCTGAGTGCTGCAGGAGGTGAGATCCTGTGTATGGTAGCGACTGAATCCAGACTGCTGAGGGAGGGGAGCAGAGCGCAGGGGCCTGTAGCTGGATGAGACTGAATGTAGACTGAGATGAGATCATAATAGCATTATGTACAATCATGGCAAAACAAAAAGCTATTATAATCTTAGCTCCTGCTAAATTCAGCCTAATCCAGCTGTTTGTCCCCACTCTCTGCAGTCTGCATTCAGTGCTGTTATACATAGGATGTCACCTCCTGTTCTCTGCCCCACTCCCCCTGCAGTCTAAATTCACCCCTTCTGTACCCAGGATTTCACCTCCCAATCCAGCCACGTGCTTCTTTTCTCTGCCCTCCCTCCACAGTGTGTATCACTGCTACCACTTAGACAGGATCTTACCTTCTGATCTACTCCCCGCCTCCAGTCTTCATTCTCAGCTCCCACGGCTCCCCACCTCCATGGTCTCCATTCTGGGCTCCCTCGCCTCTCTGCCTACATTCTGGGCTCCCTTGGCTCCCTGCCTCCATTCTGGGCTTCCTGAGCTCCCCGCCTCCATTCTGGGCTCCCTCGGCTCCCCGCCTCCATTCTCAGCTCCCTCAGCTCCCCACCTCCATTCTGGGCTCCCTCAGCTCCCCGCTTCCATTCTGGGCTCCCTCGGCTCCCCGCCTCCATCCTGGGCTCCCTCAACTCCCCGCCTCCATTCTGAGCTACTTCGGCTCCATGCCTCCATTCTGGGCTTCCTCAGCTCCCTGCCTCCATTCTGGGCCCCCTCGGCTCCATGCCTCCATTCTGGACTCCCTCAGCTCCCCTCCTCCATCCTGGGCTCCCCTAGCTCCCCGCCTCCATTCTGGGCTACCTCGGCTCCATGCCTCCACTCTGGGTTCCCTCGGCTCCATGCCTCCATTCTGGGCTCCCTCAGCTCCCTGCCTCCTCCCTGGGCTTCCTCAGCTCCCCGCCTCCATTCTGGGCTTCCTTGGCTCCATGCCTCCATTCTGGGCTCCCTCAACTTCCCGTCTCTATTCTGGGCTTCATTGGCTCCCTGCCTCCATCCTGGGCTCCCTGAACTACCCACCTCCATTCTGGGCTACCTCAGCTCCATGCCTCCATTCTGGGCTTCCTCAGCTCCCCGCCTCCATTCTGGACTCCCTCAGCTCCATGCTTCCATTCTGGGCTTCTTCAGCTCCCTGCCTCCATTCTGGGCTCCCTCAGCTCCCCGCCTCCATTCTGTGCTCCCTCAGCTCCCTGCCTCCATCCAGGGCTCCCTCAACTCCCTGCCTCCATTCTGGGCTACCTCGGCTCCATGCCTCCATTCTGGGCTCCCTCAGCTCCCCGCCTCCATTCTGGGCTCCCTTAGCTCCCTGCCTCCATCCTGGGCTCCCTCAACTCCCCGCCTCTATTCTGGGCTACCTTGGCTCCATTCCTCCATTCTAGGCTCCCTCAGCTCTATGCCTCCATTCTGGGCTCCCACTGCTCCATGCCTCTATTCTTGGCTCCCCGCCTCCATTCTCGGCTCCCCACTGAATTCAGAACTTCTGCTCTCCGTATCGCTCCCGACTCCGCTCTTTGAGTTCTCTGAGCCCGAACTTCAGAGAGGGCATCGGGTATCAATGCGCGCTGACAGTATTGGAAATAACATTGGGCAGATATTCACCTGCCACAATTTTGAATCACAGCGGAACCCCGGTTGAGAAACACTGGGCGAGATACAGCAGGGCAACTTTTATATTAGAAACAAATCTGGGCTTGTTTATTAGTCCAGCAATAGTTGGACAGGAAAAGTTGGTTTTATTGGCTGCAATGATGTAATGTACATTTGTATCCATTAATACAATTGGTATCCCATATACTATATATATATATATATTTTTATATATATATATATATATATATATATATATATATATATATATATACATTTCATTATATTGCTATTTAATCTATCTGAAGCAGTAACATACAGTGATGTATTTTCTTGTATTGCTTGTTATATATATTTTTCTAGGATTTATTCAGATCTTTGAGATCTTTTAAGATTTTTAGAAAAATATAGCATGATCTTGACATTTCAATAGTTTTGCCCTTTGTATTAACATATTGCTCCAGTTTAATATGTTTAGTTGAAATTTCATAAAGCTTCTTTACCCATACAGTTGTAAAAAGCATCAGCTTGTTATTAAACAAAAGTGTTAAATGTTCCAGCTCATTCTTTTTCATGTTATTTTAATTTTAGTGGACTTGTGATTTTAGGGTACTTTGAACCATAGGTGATGCTATTTTGTTGATCAAAGGGCTGAGTTACTACACGTAATCCCCTTCATGAAAAAAAATCACTGAAGCAGAATAGTTGGAAGCAACATCCGTTTTAAAGCGAACCTGTCACAACGTTGTCCGTGTTAAACTTCTCATATTCTAAACCCATATAAGCACAGTTTACGGACTATTACATTTTTTTTTTTTACAAAACAAGGTGTCATTGCAGAGATCTGTACTTTTCTATGTTTGCATATCTTGACTTATGCTAAGTTGAGAGCTGCATCTCTTACAAATCCCTCTTACTTGCATGCCATAGTCTTGCGTTGTTCCTAAATGTGGCCTGATATAAGTGTAGGTTTGTGCAAAAGATATCCTTTTCATGAAAATTAACTGGCAAAAATAATGTGGGGGTACTAACAAAATTTTATACCAGTACTATTTCCAGACGTACCCTGCTCCTAAAGGGTGCTTTTTGCAAATAGTAATGTTCACGTGTTTAGTGAACAGTACCTGACAACCCCTATATAGAATTCTGCTTTCAACGTGTGCACAATATTTCTTAGCTCAGCTTTTTTACAGCTTAAGACCACAGTCTATGAAGTGAAATACAGAATGACACCTCCAATTTTTGACAATCTATGGTAATATTATATAGGATTCTAAGTACTGTACGTGTGTGAGTACATTTGTATATATAACTTACAGTAGCTACAATTCCTCCTTACAATTACGATAGAAAATGTTAGGCAAACTTAAAAAAAATGTTCTTTTCTAGTGACTTTTTCACATTATGTAAGATTTGATAACATGTTATAACAGACCTTTAAACAATTAGGGTTTAAGATGGAAACCAAGGAGAAAAATGTTTTGGCTAGGTTCACACTAGCTAGCCAATGCTCTGAAAAGTGATCTGCGGCACTGTCAGGCATTCAGAAGGTGATCCTGCTGCCTTTTCAACAGTAGGTAGTAAAACCGTGGCTCATGAATCTGAATGATCTCACAAGCATCTTAAACTGATGTCTAACAGCATAGGCACTAGAACCAAGGCCTGCCTACATAAGCTCTCACTTAGAGTTTACCAGGTTTATGACAAACTATACCAGTTGACACAATAAGTAAACAACAGGCATTAAAGGAATATACAGTATCTTCTGTCACCTTCCTATATACCCAGGACCTCCTGAACCTTGTATCATTTTTCTCATTCACAAGATTGATTAAATGTTTGATTAATGAAATGAGCAGTACATATGAAAAGTAATTCCAAACATAGGTTCTGTATATATGACTATATACTAGTACCTCACCAATTTACCTTTTGAATTAGGCCCTCAGGCTCCTGAATAACAATGCATATTCTTTTCGTGGATGCACCATCTCCACAAACCAATTCTTTATAGAAAAAAAAAAAAACAACAAAGGAGGCACTGAGTAGGTACAAAAACCTGTGTTTGCTGCATAGTTCTCCACATGTGGTACATGTACTCCCAGAGGGGGTTACTTCTGTCAAATTCTTTAGGTAATGTTGCTTGTCAAAATAAACTCATTATGCTAGTGTTAAAACTTAGTAAATACCAGATCTTATAGAAAACATACTTTAAATCCATGTAATGGATTGCTTGGGAAGTACTAATAAACATTTAGAGGCTATGAGCAATACATATACACTCTTAAGGTTATACACACTTAAAATAAGGCAGTACATAATATAATATATTTGAAAAACACTGTTCTAAGGAAAAATGTGCAAAGCATAATCAGCTTCCAGGTGTCACTAAAATAAAAAAATACACTGGTTAATTACTATGAGCAACAGTAACAACAAAAGAAAATAGGAGGGTTTTAGAAAGGCGCTATCTCTGAAGGAGCAATAAGACCGCATGTGTATACTGCTAAAAACATGTATTTATTTACATACATTTCTCTTGAGGAGAAACATGATCAAAAAGATAGATAAGAGATCCAAGGTTACAATCTAGATCAGGGTTTCTCAACCAGGGTTCCGTGGAACCCTAGGGTTCCTCCAGAGGTTGCTAGGGGTTCCTTGAGCAATGGTCAATTTCCACCTCTCAGATAAATTCCCAATTACATCATTGATCTTTTTAGCAGTCTGTAAGGGGGTAATTATTCCCAATGACCACAAGTGTAGGGAGCATTCTTCCCATTGACCATCACACTAATAATGTATCATGAGTTGTAGATTTTTCATTTTTCCCCGAGACCGGATAATCATTTCAAGGGTTCCTCGGTGTTGAAAAGGTTGAGAAAGGCTGATCTAGATGTTATAGAGTGACATATTCAAAACATATACTGTGGCCAGCCCATAAGTATTATAAATACAAGTCAATACAACCACATAAACAGATAAATATGCATGTATCAAGCTGATAACAATGAGGTCCAAATGTGAAACCTTAGCAGTTGTGGTGAAAATGAGTGTGGTCACAGTTCTACGCATTTTTTATCTAGTTTTGTCACGAGAGAAGAGGTGCTGTTAAATTAGATCATATTTGTAATAAACATGTAAAATACACATATACTATAGATAACCATAAAATAACACATGCGCAAATTAGCCTATTAAGACCTACATCATAAATTAGAGTTTAACCGAGGAGACCCAAATGCGGTCCAGGGTGGGGGAAGACCCAAGAAGCTGTGGCCACACTCATATGTAAAGGTAAGGAAAATGGTAGTGCGCTGCTATGTGATATTAACAGCCTGGTTGCTGCTTCCACTGGATGTATGTCATACAAACAGAATAATATTCAATTCAGATAGTGTGGATGCGCCACCAGCTAATAAATATAACAAAGGTGGATGAGTGAATAAATACTGCTAATTCTAATTAGGAATTCACAATTATTATGCAAATATAAATACTGCTGATTCTAATTAGGAATTCACAATTATTAAGCAAAAATAAAGGAAAAAACTAGTTCACACTTAGTAATTAATAATTAATTCTCCCTGTAATTAACATAAAGTGCTGAGTGCTAGATTGGTATAATACACACCATGTGTGAATACTTCATGCAGTAAAAGTTAAGTATAGTCCAATATGTGGAAAGAACAACAGTCCTCCTATAATGATGTCAATACTGATCTAATATCTAGTGATCTTCTTTCTGTGCAACTTCTGTGATCCTTCCTAACAATGTGCAAACAAACCAACAAAATGCAAGGTGCTCCCTTCACCAGGTGAATTGGACTCTCACCTTATTATGCGACCCCCACTCGGGTCAATTCAAGTTTAGGATGTGTACTGCTTCTCTTGTTTGGATGGAAAAGACTTTAAATGAATCAGAACTCTTCAAAGTGCTAACGCACAAAAGCTGGAATAAAAGTGCTAACCGCACATAATATAGACACGTGCTAATCGCACCAAATAGACTAAAACGTGCTAATCGCACAGATATTAAATAGCGATGCTAATCGCACCCGAGAGATGATTAAAAAGTGCTAACCGCACAGGACCTTATAAAAAATTCAGTTCAGCATATAAAAGCTACTTTGTGCGGGAAACTTCAACACAAATACCCTTGGTGCAGGAAACTTCAATGGTCTCAGATGATTATATTCAACCGTAGCTCCCAGGTAAGCATGTAAAATAGAAAGATTTTCATAGTGCAGTACGTACAGCAACATATGAATGAACCATGCCACCCCTTAAAAAATGACTCACATTCTATTAGAAGAATAACAGCATATAAAGAATAGATGATCTCTCACGTTAAAATACAGGATACCACCGCCAGGCTATACCTCTACATGTTACGCCACCTGCCGTCGTGGCTTCGTCTGGAGACGATACTTAACTTTTTCTGCATGAAGTATTCACACATGGTGTGTATTATACCAGTCTAGCACTCAGCACTTTATGTTAATTGCAGGGAGAATTAATTATTAATTACTAAGTGTGAACTAGTTTTTTCCTTTATTTTTGCTTAATAATTGTGAATTCCTAATTAGAATCAGCAGTATTTATATTTGCATAATAATTGTGAATTCCTAATTAGAATTAGCAGTATTTATTGACTCATCCACGTTTGTTATATTTATTAGCTGGTAGCGCATCCACACTCATATGTACTGCAACTGCAAACGTTTCACACTTGGACCTCATGCTTATATTATATATCTTAGGGGTAGCACTTTTCTGAAATCACCATTTTTTCTTTTGTTGCTACTTACCTTTGCTGTTAAGGGTGTGGTGCTTACATTATCCATTGATTTTGATTGGTATATAGTACTATGGGCAACACTCACAACATGACATGTTGCTATAGTCACTAGTAAATCTACTGTTATCCAGGGCCCTATCTCTTTAGCCCATTTGGGAAATACCCAAGTAGTACTGCATTTATGTTAATGAGGCCTTTGAAATTATATAACAATCTAAGTCAAAGAACTGGAAAACAAATATTCACGTAAGTTTAATACCCTCTCACAGTTACAGACAAAAAAAAGACAGCATTATAGTGAAAAAGTATTACAATAAGATTTCTAGACTTTGGGTTTGTATTGAAAAATATTTGCTCATTAAATAAGCACATTGCGCAGCCATTTGTATGCTTGGCATTTACAAGTAAATATTTAAGCAGAAGCACTTCAGAGAAATCTGTTAAGCACTTTAGATGGTTAATGAGCTCATCTATCAAATTATCAAAAAAAAAAAAAAAGCCTTGAAAACTATACTACTGAATGGCAAAAAAATGTTTTACATTATCAGAATTTTTGCCTGGTATGCATGGCTAGAATTTTTATAATAGAAAGCTTGAAGCTTGGAGGATGTGCTATGGTGGATATGATAACTCTTGTATAGACACATGCCTAAATCATTTACTTTTGTTATCAGTGTGTTTGAAGGTTTTCCCAGAATAAAAGACGCTGGAAAACCTAATGATCTGTTATGTGTAATGCAGACAGCTCTCCATTCAGATCCTTCTATGAATAAACTTGTTAGGACCATGGTACCATTAAAATTAGTAAATATGACAGTGGACACAGAGGGACACATTACATTTAATATCTTTAATCTGTTAGGGAGAGGATACCCATCCAAAAACAGGAATTGGCAGTGGATATAGAAAATATTCACTTGTAAATTTTAACTTATTAATTAAAGTAAAGCCAGCCACACCACGGGTTGCAGGAAAGACAATCACTCAATTCCCCCATTAACACAGTCGGTATTGATGGGGGAATCTGTCGTGTGGAACTATTGCATTCTCCCGGCAGGGGGGCGCAGGGAGCCGTCCCTGGCGGGAGAGCACAGTGATTATTGCTAGGGGCTATAGCCGCTGGCAATAATTACAACCTAAAAATCTGACATGCTGGTTGTACCCAAGTTGATCGATGGATCAACTTGGGTCCAATCAGCCTGTCCATAGATGGTTTGAATCTCATTCAGTCCTTGGTGAACCAGCCGAGATTCAAAACATCTCTGGCTGGGTTAAGCCATGTTTACTTTGAGTACCCATTCAGGAAAATTGTTTGCGCACAAGTGGTTAAATAAAGTGAACACGTCTTCATTTTAAGTAATATATTGAACATTGACTTTGCTAAGTGGACAGTCTCTTCCTTTAGTTAAAAAAAGCACAATATAACATACAGTGGAACCTTGGATTACGAGCATAATCCGTTCCAGGAGAATGCTTGTAATCCAAAGCACTCGTATGTCAAAGCATGCTTCCCCATAGGAAACAATGGAAACTCAGTTAATTCGTTCCACAGTGACTGCTTGTATATGCAGTACTGTATGTGGCCACAGTTCCAGGGATGCCTGGTGTATGCAATACCGCATACCGCACGTGGCCAGAATTTCGGAGGCGCTGGTGAGCCTCTAAGATGTCGGGATCACTCGACAATACTCGGAAAGTGTTTACACTTACACTTTCTGAGGAATTCCGAGAATTTCCGGCCACCTCAGAGGCAAACCTAGCCACATTCGGTATTGCATGCAAAAAGGCTGAATTATACTCGTTATGCGAGCCACCACTAGCAAACCGAGTCAGAATTTAAAGAAAAAAAATACTTGTATTGCGAAGCACTCGTTAACCGCGTTACTCGCAATCCGAGGTTTTACTGTATATTGTAGATCAGGTGATAATCTTCAGACCTCAAGGAAAATCAGTTATCACTTTTTAGTCAAAAATGATAGTTCATATTTCACTTTCACTTTCCAAACAAAGTATCAAAATCAATCATGCTCAGCCTCTATAACAGTGGTTCTCAACTCCTGTCCTCTGGACCCACTAACAGGCCAGATTTTAAGTATTACCTTGGGGACATGCAGACTAGAATACTGCAATCACTGAGCAGCAAATGATATCACCTGTGATGTATTTCAGTTATCCTGCAAACCTGGCCTGTTAGTGGGTCCTGAGGACAGGATTTGAGAACCACTGCTCTATAATGTTGATGCAGAAGAAGGGAAAACAAACCACCAGTGAAGCAGCTGTTATTGTATACTCATAGTGGAAATAGCGATTTTGATCTCAATTTCTTGTATTAGTCACACAATTGCTAAACACCTTAATGTCAACAGTTCTTCTCATTATACAGCGTGAAATATTGTTTTGATGTTTTAATTAGCTAAGCCAATGATGTGCAGCTCCAACTGTCCTGTATTACCTAAGCCTGTGGCTTTTATGTAACAGCAGTGGATGTATTTTTGATAACACCATCTAGCAACAATCTAAACAATGTTTCTTCCTAAAAAAATAGCTGGCATTGGGATTGTGACTCTGCATATGGGCAAAGAGACCTGTTTGTGTGCAGATTTTCCCTATCACGTCCACATTGATTGACTTGTGGACAATGTTATAGTCTCAAAAAGGTATTAAACTCAAAAATAACAATATATTATATTACAGCTTGCCAATTCTTAGATGTGCTGGCTGCATTTGTTTTCTGTTTTAAGCTTTTTTCTTGTATTTTCACCTGGTGAGTCTGCCAGTAAGCCTGTTATTTTTCAACTTATTTTTTTAGACCAAGCTGCCCAAACAAGTTAGCAGTTAGATGGTTTAGATCAGTGGTCTCCAAACTGTGGCCTTAGGGCCGGATGCGGCCCTTTGCTTGCCTTTATCAGGCCCTTGAAGAACTATTCTTTCCACTGATACGAGACACTATTCTGCCATCTGACACTGACAATGGACCACCATTTCTCCCACTGACACCAATAATGGAGCCCTATTCCTCCCTATGATACCAACGATGGCGCATTATTCCTCCCCCTAATACCAGATGCTTGCTCCCACTGATGCCAGGAAAATTTCCACTCCTGCTGGCCACAGTCTGGCCCTCCTAGAGTCTGATAAACCGGCCCTTTGTTTACAATGTTTGGAGACCCCTGGTTTAGATCATGGGTGATCAACCTGGGTCATCCTCACAACCAAATAGGACTTGGGAACTCAGAATGAAAACCTACTAATGAACCAATGAAAAAAAATCATATAACATTCAATGTCATTGAACTTGTTATGGTTGTTATTACTATAGCTGATATACAGTATAGCATTATAAACAGAAATACACTAAGTATATATCAGGATATTTTTGCAAAGCTTGTGCATTGTGGTGCTCTGCAGTGAGGGACATTGCGTGCTACTGTAAGTTATGGCCCGTACACACAGTCCGATTGTTGGCCAACAACGGTTGTCCAACAACCTGTTGGCCGATAATCGGACCGTGAGTATGCATGATTCGACAGCCGATTTCCAATTGTCGTCCAACAGAAGTTGGCTGACAAGACTAGAAAACTTTTGTTGGCCAACAAGGTGTTGGCCAATTGTTGGCTCGCGTGTACAGAAGTTGGCCAACAAAACGCATGCTCAGAGTCCAGGAAGTGTTCAGTTGAGTAAACTTGCGTTCCTAATTCACAAATCAGATTCACCTGAACTTCCTTGTTATACGCTCGTAACACGTCACTACGTTCGCCTTAATTGGATGATTACTAGACTACCGTCAGTACGCTAGACAAAACAGGGGACAGACGATTTGGGCAAAAGTTGGATGTTCTGGAGTATGTACACATGACTGGCTTGTAGATACTACAATAGTCTTAAGATCAGTTTGTTTAAATTAAAGGCAAGACATTTTTACCTATGAATGTGCAATAAATTGTTTTTAAAATGCAGCATGGTATTTGATATTATAGGTCTACAGTTACATCTAATATATATGATGTATGCCTTCATAAAGAGTTTATGAATACAGCTATTCATTCAGAGACACAGCTAGCATAGTATGACGCCTATAAAACTTGCTGTAGCAGCTCATTAACTGAGTGGTCATGATAAAGAAATATCTTAATAAACCTAAGATGAAGCCTAGCTCTCTTGTGAGTCACTTGTGGTCAGTGATGCAATGAATGTGGAATTGGCTTTGCGTAGGTGTTTTTTTTATATATTCCTTGTAGTCTGTGATTTATGGCCTTGCCCCCAGGTGTGACTGCCTATACCAGCTTATCAGACAAGAGAACTCTCCAGCCTGAATACATTCCATAAAAATAGCAGAACTAAACTGGTACAGGTCCTCATAAGGTTACATAACAGTTGTATTATGTAAACCTGACTTTACATAGTGGTTTGCGGCTCTTCAACCTCCTATTTTAATCAGCCACGTTGAAAGACCTTTTCATGCACAGCTATGAAGTCTTTTCTCTGGACCACTGCCTGTGTGCTGTCCAGCATTATCTAACTGATTTGCAAAGTCTTGTAAAATACAATTCTTTCACAAAAATTTGTATTATAGAACTACATTGTCAAATAAATCATAGAGCAATTTGCGTGATTTGTGCACTACATCAATTTCTTTAATTGTTTTATTTTTGTGATGTCTGTGTTTGTTTTCTAGAATTATATACATTATGTATAATTATACTTACAATTGACTATGCCATTTAAGAAAAAATAAACATAACTTGAACACGAGACATCTTTATTTGTATTACTCAGAATTAATTGTCCTAGATATCGGCAATGCTGCTGTTTTAGTGTGGCAGACTTGTAGGCAGTGCAGGGCAATTTATAGGGAATTTACCCCTCAGGGAGAAAATAAATGCCCCTTAAAAAAAGTAAACCTGTACCCAGAATATGCATAGAATAGTATTTAGATATTCTGAAAATACAGTAAAAAGTGCTTTATAGCAATACCTCATTCACCTCTGTAGCTGTAGGCATTGTGTAGAAATGTATCTTTAAAGTTCATAAGGCACTGAGACCTGAGTTTGTTTTCACTTGGCTTTCTTTGGAGAGCAAAAATTTTGACAGTATGTTAGCCTGAAAATTTTTAAATGAACTGCTTCACATTACAATCAGCTAAAGAATTCAGGGATGGCTTGTTTTACAGTTATTTCACTGCTTGTTAGGAAACTGTAAATATGCCTATAGTCTGCACTCATTTGCATTTTAACTGCTTCCTGACCATCTGCCGCAGTTATACTGTGGCAAGGTGGCTGGATAGCAGGAATTGCCGTAGGTGTACGTCGGTTCGTGCATGTGAAATAGCGGGCGCTTGCATGTGGCGGGGGTGCACCCGCGGGTCCGGCGGACTCAGTGTCCACCGGCGACCTGCTATCGCGGTATACAGAGGCAGAACGGGGATCTGCCTATGTAAACAAGGCGGATCCCCGTTCTGACAGGGGACATCTCAGACATCTGCTGTTCCCAGTCATCGGGAACAGCAATCTCTGTGATGTTCCAGGCAGCCCATCCCCCCTACAGTTAGAACACACCCAGGGAACACAGTTAACCCCTTGATTGCCCCCCAGTGTTAACCCCTTCCCTGCCAGTGTCATTTATACATTGATCAGTGCATTTTTATAGCACTGATCAATGTAATAATATCACTGGTCCCCAAAAAGTGTAATTGGGGCCAGATTTGTCCGCCGCTATGTCTCGGGCCCGCTAAAAATCGCAGATCGCCGCCATTACCAGTAAAAAAAAAAAAAAAAGTCCCTAAATCAATTCCCATAGTTTGTAGACATGATAACTTTTGCGCAAACCAATCAATATGCGCCTATTGCGATTTTTTCTACCAAAAATATGTAGAAGAATATATATCGGCCTAAACTGATGAATAAATTCGTTTTTTTATATTTTTTTTGGATATGTATTATAGCAGAAAGTAAAAAAAATTGTTTTCTTTTTCAAAATTGTTGCTCTTTTTTTGTTTATAACGCAAAAAAAAAAAACTGCAGAGGTGATCAAATACCACGAAAAGAAAGCTCTATTTGTGGGAAAACAACATCAATTTTGTTTGGGTACAACGTCACACTACCGCACAATTGTCAGTTAAAGCTACCCAGCGCCGTATCACAAAAAATGGCCTGGTCAGGAAGTGGGTAAATCTTTCTGAGGCTGAGTAAAGTGGAGCTAAACCCTAAAAAAAAATTGCTAGGAGTTAGAGGTTTTTTTGGTATAATATCTTCACCCGGTCTTCCTTCCGGATTCGCAGACTCCTGCTGTGTGAGTGGCTGGAGCAGCAATGACATCACTTCCGTGCGTTGCGTGAGAGCCACCGTTGACAGCATAGGACTCTAAAGGAATGGCACGGGTATGCCGTTCCTTCAGAGTGTATGCTCTGGTGACATCATTGGCTGCATGTACTATAAATATCTCCTAAGCGGCGCACGTTTAGGAGATATTTACAGTAACTATAGGTAAGCCTTATTATATATATATATAGGTAAAATCCATGCATGGGAGGTTACTCCCACTTAATTACTGTTAAGTACACCCCTACACTTTAAACTCATGAAATTTGAAAATGTATTCCAGATTAGGTGCCAATGATTACAAACTTCTCAGGGAGTGTGTAGGTGATACCCATCTTTTTTTTAATTTACATATGTGATGTTATAATGTCCAGATCAACAGAGCTCTCTGAAGCTGGTCAGTCTCTGAAGCTGGGTACACATGGAAATGGCCGACATTCAGACCATGTATATAGCTGTCCTCCCAACAGAAGCCGGACTAAGGACTGTCTTTTGTCAAAGGGACATGATGGAAAACCAGCATCCGTTCAGCGCTCACAGCCAATGGCTGCAAGCGCTGATTAGTGTGTTTTGGTGGGTGGAGGGGGGGGGGGGTCCCCCTGTCAGAACACAAAGGCACAGCGAGAGAGATCACTGCACTGACATCACTTAGTTAGTACACCAATCTCTAAGTTTATTTTCGTTCAGTCTGCTGGGTTGAAGGAAAAAAAAAATGTAATATGTGTACCGGGCTTGACAGTCCAGCTGCTTGACAGAAGTTGATCATCTAATTGACTTTTGTTGAAGAGCCATGTCAGAAAAAAAAATCAATTTCAAATGGCTGCAGCCACTGATCAGTGTATTCTGACAGCGGTTGGTTTACAGCAAACTGAATACGGTTGGTAAAAAACAGGCGGGGGAGTTCTGGTTTTGTCCATCTAAAACCTAACATAGAGCTGGAGGAGGCTTTTATGAATCAGTGTTTATCCCACATGCGAATGCAAAGTATTTCTTAAATGCCTGGAAAAGGCAGTGTGCACAAGGCCTTATATGTATAATTAAAGCTTTGGCATACTTTAGATAAAAAGGAAGTTATATACTGTATATATACTGTATATTGTGCCCAGCAGAGACATCTTCATTTTGGGGACTTTTTTTGCGTAATTATTAAGTTGATTTCTAATCAGCCACTAACTCTCATTAAAGCGGAGTTCCGCCCACATATTTTTTTTTTTCAGGCATACACCTAGTTAGTATTCATTACATAAATAAAGTAATTTATAGCTTTAAATCCGGGTAGTCTTCCTATTTATTTTGTAGATACTGATTTTTTCTTTACTGGGAGTTCCCATCTTAGCTGTGGGCATGTGAAGCCCACTCGCACCCTCCTCGAGTCTCTTCCTGGATAAGGTGCATGCTGGGTAACCAGCTGGATCTCGAGTGTATGTCTCGTTGCCATAACATGTTATGGCAACATAGATAACATGTCTCTCCCCCACAAAATCACGTAATTTCCTGTCTGGAAATAACATGATTTTACAGCTCGGGGATGCCCACTGACTCATGGGAAAGGTTGACTCACATCTCCAATGAGCCCAGGCGAGGCAGGAATTGATGGGGAGTGCCGCTGATCAGGAAGTGGAAGATCACAGGGACCACATAGCAACAGGGCACTTGGGGTGCGTATCATTTTTTTTTTTTCAAAGGTGATTCATCATGCATAGAGCATTTATATAGCAATATAAAAACAATTTATCCGCCCTCATTCACACGATTTTCCACATATCCGGAGTCACTGAACAGGCCGGTACATTGTTTTGTTGTTTTATTTGGGGAATAAACTTGGGATAGGGAGAGGGGTGACTGTGGGATGCCCAGAGATCACTTATGGGACATTCTATATACACCGACCATATATACACTCCTTCTTCCTCCCGCACATACAGTCGCTGACCGTTACTCTTCTCCTTCCTCTCTCCTGCAAATACACTTGCTGTTCCAGGCCTGAAAGGCAATTTATCAGGCCTCCATGACACTTCCTTTTCCACCACAGCTAGCACATGGTGAGGCCCACTCTACTGCCAGCAGGGTCTCCAAACCACCTGTTGAGGGTAAGGGCCACGGGCTACCAGTTGTGAAACCATGGGCCCTCAACTTTGTACGTTGGTGCTAGCTGGGCACTGGAACCACTACTCCCAGCCCATCCATCTTCCAGGCCCCTCCGGCTGTCCATTGTCGAGTGACACTCCTTTCCCTGACTGGCTTCTCCAACCTCTACAGACTGTCCGCTGTCTCCTCCCAGCCTGCTCCAGCCTTCTCGTCCAGCTTCCAGGATCTGTCACTCACCGACACCGGCGGATCCTCTATGTAGCCTCTCTGCTGCTCTCCTGCTCCCTAGTGACGCTCCAGGAACCAACTCCTCTTCCTGGCTGCACCCAAGCCACCAGGCCTCCAGGTCACCCCCCAGACTGGGGGCTCCCTTCCCAGGAGAGGCCTCCGCAGCACCTCTGATACATCTCCCTCTTCCACCCGACACTCTCCTCCCTCCTGCTGGGCAGATCACCATATTTAAGGAGGCCTGCCCCCTGCCAAACCAGATTGGGGATTGGTCAGGGCTCCTTAACATACATCAGAAAGTGACACCTCCTCATCCATCCCCTTTTTCAGAGCTTTCTCACACCAAAGGGGAGGAGTATCCAAGGGGTGTCCCTTCCTGCAATCTCCAGCCCTCCCTGAGCCACTCCCCGGCCCAGATCAAAACAATCAGGCCTGCACTCACTGTCAGGCCTGACTAGAATTTTAAAACCCACTACAAATATGCACCTATCACTATGGGGGTGCTACATTAATATCAAAATACTGCTGCTATATACCTTTTTTTTTCATCTGCATATTGCAGTCAGGTGATAAGTTTTCATATAGGAGGAGACATTTCACTCTCTGATGATGAAACTTCCTTTGCATCAGTGACCCTTCACCCACAATCCAGCCAGAGGTGATTGGTGCTTTGCCAATGACATGCTCAGTTCACAAATAAACAATCACTGCCTCTAGAAATGCACTGTAGTCTGTGTCCGTGTGAAACAGGAAGATCCAACAGAGAATGTGCAATGTTTCCACACTGCCTGCATGTAGTATAGTATAGCATAGTATAGTCTAATATAGTAGACAGGGCAAGAAGGAAGTATCTGGTCATACAAGATCAAACAGCCTTTTTACACAATACAGAGGACTAACCCCTTAAGTTACACAGAGAATATAGCAAGCATGCTATTCTGCATATACAGATAGATTTTACTGTTGTGGGTTTAGTGCCACTTTAAATACATTTGAACTTTACTAGGACACCAGATCCCAGATATTTTTTAGCATATGTATTTATTAGGGAAGTTAAAGATGAACCATAAGTTTTTCATATTGTGATCTGAGACAATATTACACTCTTTTGTGCCGTGGACAATGGCTATAAATTCACAATATTGTATCAGTTTCTTAGCTGGGATAAATGCTTTTTAAGTGCCCGAGGCAGAGAAATACTTTATTTTGGCTGTCTACATCAGTTCTTTTAAAAGAAGCAGACAATAAGACTAACAGATGAAGTGAACTTGTGGTAAGAAAACATACAACACATCTGCAATCAATTTTCTCTTCTCTCTGCTATGCTAAAATCGGTAAAGGAGCAGGTCTAAGCTGTCACGTATGGTTTGAAGGGACATCTTCGAAGCTGAGTT
>BLSH010539745.1:1078845-1089981 GCA_018402905.1 Glandirana rugosa
CAGATGATATAATCTGATATGATATGATATGATGTACGTCCGTCACACCTTTGTAGCGTGTACGAGACAACCTATAAGGACAAAGTGTACCTGTGTCTGATGTCACTTAAAGATTTCCGTCACTAACAAATAAACACTTGACTCGTACAGTAACCGTTTCGTGGTTAGTGGAGACCGGTCTAACACCCACTTCCCAGTGACTACGTTTCCTTCAAAGTAGTAGTCTCTCACTTTACAGAGGAGGATATACTTTTGAGACCTTCGGGACCGATGAACGTCAAATAGTGGACTGACGTTATACGTCTATTTTTTTTTTTTCATATATCGTCGTCATAAAACTCCACACTGCCTGCATGTAGTATAGTATAGTATAGTCTAATATAGTAGACAGGGCAAGAAGGAAGTATCTGGCCATACAAGATCAAACAGCCTTTTTACACAATACAGAGGACTAACCCCTTAAGTTACACAGAGAATATAGCAAGCATGCTATTCTGCATATACAGACAGATTTTACTGTTGTGGGTTTAGTGCCACTTTAAATACATTTGAACTTTACTAGGACACCAGATCCCAGATATTTTTTAGCATATGTATTTATTAGGGAAGTTAAAGATGAACCATAAGTTTTTCATATTGTGATCTGAGACAATATTACACTCTTTTGTGCCGTGGACAATGGCTATAAATTCACAATATTGTATCAGTTTCTTAGCTGGGATAAATGCTTTTTAAGTGCCCGAGGCAGAGAAATACTTTATTTTGGCTGTCTACATCAGTTCTTTTAAAAGAAGCAGACAATAAGACTAACAGATGAAGTGAACTTGTGGTAAGAAAACATACAACACATCTGCAATCAATTTTCTCTTCTCTCTGCTATGCTAAAATCGGTAAAGGAGCAGGTCTAAGCTGTCACGTATGGTTTGAAGGGACATCTTCGAAGCTGAGTTTACAGGCCAGACCCCATGCAGGAAGCAATACGTCTTTGAAAATGGAATATGATATGGACAGAATGACACACTTTATAAAATAGGGATATTTTATTATAACAGTAATTGAGATTAATGAGATGTATTTACAGAGCTCAGTTTGTGCTTACTGTGAAGTGTGTTGCTCCAGATGTGGGCAAGATAATCCTTTGTAATTTGTTGTTTATTTTTTGTTCTTGGTCTATGTACTGCTATTAGCTTGAAATAATAGGGTTTGTGTATTTGTTAGAAGAAACTGAATTTAAGAGGTGCAGAAAGACTAAGGCAATGTACACATACTGTACATCAAACTAGGACACCTGGCCTAGATTGCTAATTTAACCACTTCAGCCCCAGAAGGATCTACCCACTTCCTGACCAGGCCATTTTTTGCAATAAGGCACTGTGTCGCTTTAACTGACAATTGCGCTGTCCCCAAACAAAATTGATGTCCTTTTATTCCCACAAATAGAGCTTTCTTTTGGTGGTATTTGATCACCTCTGCGG
Organism: Glandirana rugosa; assembly: GCA_018402905.1. Taxonomy (NCBI): domain Eukaryota; kingdom Metazoa; phylum Chordata; class Amphibia; order Anura; family Ranidae; genus Glandirana; species Glandirana rugosa. The sequence continues at coordinate 1,080,321 of BLSH010539745.1, forward strand.
TTTTTATTTTTTGCGCTATAAACAAAAAAAAAGAGCAACAATTTTGAAAAAAAAAACTATTTTTTTTACTTTCTGTAATAATACATATCCAAAAAAAATAAAAAAAAAACAAATGTATTCATCAGTTTAGGCCGATATATATTCTTCTACATATTTTTGGTAAAAAAAATCACAATAGGCGTATATTGATTGGTTTGCGCAAAAGTTATCGCTTCTACAAACTACGGGATAGATTTATGGACTTTTATTTATTTTATTTTTTTTACTGGTAATGGCGGAGATCTGAGGTTTTTAGCAGGACTGCGACATTGTGGCAGACAAATCTGACCCCAAATGACACTTTTTAGGGACCAATGACATTATCACATTGATCAGTGCTATAAAAATGCACTGATCAATGTATAAATGACATTGGCAGGGAAGGGGTTAGCACTTGGGGGCAATCAAGGGGTTAACTGTGTTCCCTGGGTGTGTTCTAACTGTAGGGGGGATGGGCTGCCAGGGACGTGACAGAGATTGCCGTTCCAGGTCACTGGGAACAGAAGATCTCTGCCATTTCATCTGGCAGAACGGGGATCCTCCTTGTTAACTTAGGCAGATCCCCGTTCTGCCTCTTTATAGAATGATTGCGGGTCGTCAGCGGACATCAAGTCCGCGGAACCTGCGGGTGCACTCCCGAGCGCGCTGCAGCCACGCAATGCCACATGCACAGACCGATGTACAGGTACGTCGGTGTGCGTAGGAGAGCCGACTTGTCGCCGTATAATGACGGCGGCTGGTCAGCAAGTGGTTAACATGAGCTCACTTGTGCAAGTGCCTGAAAAGCAGTATTGCAGTTCTCAGAAAAGTTGGCCATACACTCTCAGACTTGTGTTTTGCTCAACCTACAAGTTGAACAGCAAAAAACTACCAGACTTCTCCAACCATGCTATATTGCTTAGATGGATGAATCTCTCACTGGGCCTATTTAATCCTGACAGCCTTGGCTGTCAGAATACCTGAACAGTGGCTGCATTTGATGAGATGTTGGATGGGAATGTGGCAGCAGGGCTACCCACACAGTGCATTATGACTGGCTCATCAGGAATTCAGCCACTTTCTATCATCTGCTGGCTTACTATAGGTTAAGACCAATGTGCATGCCATCTCGTGGACTTATCTCTTTAATTTACATCTGACAGTTTTACTGAACACGGGGGTACAGTTTTCACTATACTCTCAGGGCTCTGACAGGACATATGCTGCATTCTCATACAGCAACAATTCTGCCTTCCCTCTCCTGTCCATTCACAGAAAGCTTTGTATTTTATAAATGGGTTCACATAATACAAACAAAGTGCTCTGTAAGGGTAGAAATAGGGGAGTATCAAGCACAATGGCTGCATACGACTCTGCAGCTGCAGGAGCTGAACCAGAAGGTCCAGCGTCAGAGTGGCAGAAGTATGGTAATAGCTATGCTCCCAGCTCTCAGGAAAAATACAATTTATAAATCAAAAGATAAGTCCACGAGATGGCATGCACCTCATTGGACTTATCCCCTAGTAAGCCAAAACATTTTACACAGTGGCTGCATTCCTGGAGTTCAGCTTTAACATATTTATATATTCAAAGATGAACTGAAGTTTTGCCAATGTAACTGTTTTTTAAATGCTTGTATATAAGACAGAAGGGCCTCAGTTGTCAGAGGATATTACAGTCAGTTTAGGAAGTGTTAAGATGAGCTCTTTAGCAGTGTTAATTTCATTGACTAACTTAACACTATTTTAGTCGACTAAAACAATTCAGATGACTAAAATACGACTAAAACTAAAATGGCATTTAAGTCAAAAGACTATGACTAAAACGAAATCGAAAATTGACATCAAAATGAACACTACTCTGCTGGCCATTTTTAAATTGGCAACACAATTCCATCCAGAGCCTATAATAATAGCAAATTAAAGTTTAAACAAGTATTGCACTAATGCACAAGGATAAGTAAGGGGCATCTACTAAGCTGCTGAAAGAGAAAAAAATGAAGAAAAAGGCTTTTCTAATATTTTTTCTTAATATTTAACATTGGTAATATATTCAGGTAATATGTGCAATGGCATTACAGCCAATAGAGTTTACAGTTTTTTGGGGGTTTTGTATTTTAAAGTTGCACTTTTGTTTGTCAAAAAGCAATATTTTTGTTTGTTTATGATACTTGGTTTTATTTATAAAGACGTCATATATCACAATGGCTAAATCTGTTTCTGTAGTGGATATTAAAACCTTAATACCATAAATAATAACATGTTATTAGATTTTTACTCCAGGAGTATATAATGAGTTTGCAAATTCTAGAGAAATGTTTAAATAATGCATTAAAACCTAACTAAACCCATTAGATTTTAGTTAAGTAAAATAGTTGACTAAAATGCACTGGAGATTTTAGTTGACTAAATATGACTAAAACTAAAACAATTCAGATGGCTAAAATACAACTAAAACTAAAATGGCATTTTAGTCAAAAGACTAAAAATACGACTAAGACTAAAATAGCTTTTTATTTAAAAGACTATGACTAAAACTAAATGGAAATTTGCTGCCAACATTAACACTGCTCTTTAGCAGATGAGATACTAACAGTATAACAAGAATGAAGTATTGAAATGGGCTGGATGATTCCCCCCTTCTCCCAAAAATGGACACAGATTGTAATAAAATGTACTTTTCACTGCTTGGCCAGCCTGTGAAGATTGCATTTTATGCAATCTAAAGTTTAAAATAACATACCCATTATTGAAGAAGAGTTCTGGGGTACTGGGAGCATGATTAGATTAGATTAGATCTTTATTTAAAGTTGCATCTTTTTAGATCAATTGTGATTTTTAACCACTTGCCGGCCGGCCGCCGCAGCGGGACGGCGGCAAGATGGCTCGTTATCGCGAAACGCCATCACCTGGCGGCGGCCACGATAACTAGTATTGTGAGCACACGCTCGCGCGCTCACTGTGTTGGGGGGGCCAGGGAGCGGGTAGGGTGTACTCGATCGCCGCTGGCTACCCACGATGACTCCCCCGCAGTGAAAGAACGGAGGTCCGTGTATGTAAACACGAATCTCCGTACTTATAGAGGGGGAAGGGCGGTGATCACAGGCTTCCTCTATATGGGAGCCGTGATCATCCCCTTTCCCCAGCCAGGGCAGCCCACATACAGTTAGAACACGCCCAGGGAACACAGTTAGAGCACCCCCTGCAGGTTAACCCCTTCACTGCCAATGGCATGTACACAGTAATCAGTGCATTTTTATAGCACTGATCACTGTATAAATGCCAATGGTCCCAAAAAAGTGTCAAAATGGTCCGACATGTCCGCTGCAATATCGCAGTACCGCTAAAAATCGCAGATCGCCACCATTACCAGTAAAAAATAAAAAAAAAATAAAAACCCCAGAAATTAATTCTCATCATCCGTAAACGCGGCAACTTTTGCGCAAACCAATCAATAAACGCTGATTGCGATTTTTTTACCAAAAATATGATTTTTTTTGGATTTGTATTTTAGCAAAAAGTAAGAAATTTGGGTTTTCTTGCAAAATTGTCGCTCTTCTTTTGTTTATAGCGGCGACCAGAAATGACGCAGAGGTGATCAAATACTACTAAAAGAAAGCTCTATTTGTGGGAAAAAAAGGACGCAAATTTTGTTTGGGTACAACATTGCATGCCCGCACAATAGTCAGTTAAAGCGACGCAGCGCCGAATCGCAAAAAGTGCTCTGGTCCTAAAGAGGGAAATACTTCTGGGGCTGAAGTGGTTAAGTACCTGTGGGGTTCATTTACTTAAACAGAACAGTGCAAAATCTAGTGCAGGTGTGCATGGCGGCCAATCAGCTTCTAACTTCAGCTTGTTTAGATAAAAAATTGGAAGCTGATTGGTTTCCATACAGAGCTGCACCCGATTTTGCACTCTCCAGTTTTAGTAAATCAACCCCACTGCACTTAAGAAAAAAGTTACTTTTTATATATATATGTAAAAGATCTAATAATCATACCCACAGCCTAACGTAATAATTCCCAAACCTGCATAGAAATTGAGTTGTTTGACAGTTACAGAGCTTTACTTTGTATAACTACATGTAAGCTGCCTTTTTAAAGACACCTAACTGCCAGCCGTTGATAGTTTCCTTTTTTGGGATTACTACACTTCTTTAAATAGTCAGCTATGTGTTCGAAAATTTCATCTACAAATATACCTCCTTCTCCAAACATCTTCTGTTTTGATTATCTCCTCAAACACTTTCATATTTACACATATATGCTCTTAAAGCGGAGTTCCACCCAAAAAAAACACACACAAAAAGTCTAGCTGCTGACTTTTAATAAACAGACACTTACCTGTCTCCCAGTCCAGCGATGGGGCCACACGGATCTCTCCCCCTCTCGTCCGCGGCACCAGCATTGATACTGTGGGCACCCGGCCACGGCTTCATGGCCGGGCGCGCACTGCGCATGCGTGAGCAGCACTGCAATTCACGATTGGTCCTGAAGTCTTCTAGGACCTGTCCTGTGCCAGAAGACTTCGGGAGGGAGGGGGAAGGAGACCTTCCACTTCCGATCGCCTAAGGTGACCGGAGCGGAAGTATCCTAAAAAATCGAGTATCCCCACCCCCCTCCTCCCCAAAAGCTCAGTTTCAGCATCCGGAGCTGGAGAGGAGGCCTTAAAGCGGAAGTTCCACTTTTGGTGGAACTCTGCTTTAAAGCAATATTAAACCCAAAAGCAAACATTTATTATGTTGCATATTACCAATTCTTAGATGTGATGGCTGTATTAAGCAGGTCATTCGGTTCAAATCTTAATTGGTTCAGCAGGCACCGGCTGAGATTTAAACAATGTATGGGCATACTGAATGTACCCTAGATGGATTTCACATACGAATATTGCTAGCGGCTGTCATAGCCACTATGGTAATGCTCTGCAACCACACCTAGATCGTTTATAGTGTGTTAGTGAAGCATTTATAAAGTTTTAGCTAGGTGCTGGGGAAGAGGCCTTGGAGGTTCCTGTATCCCAGAAGGCACTGAGAAATATTAGAGAACTAGGACAGAGCAGCTCCAGCCATTTCCTACTGGAGCAGCTGTGTGGTAACACCATTTGCTTCCATGTGTGGGCAAAACCATCAGCCAGCCAGCAATACTGAAAGTGCCAGACAGGAGCAGAGGCATTAAGCATAAAGTAGCAAAGCTGAGATGGGCCAAACCAAGTATTAAAGAGATGAAAGTATACAAATCCATCTTGCAGATAATCAAAAAAAATGTCTGCTATCACACCACAACCCAACCACACCTCAAAGTAAATAATTTCCACTACTTATCTTCCCCTGTAATCACTTCCACTAGAAAAGCAACACTTTCATGGGCATTTATTCAAGCATTCTGAAAGCTTTTTCAACAATTCGTAAACACAATGAAAACACCTCATAAACACATAATAAATGCTATAGGCGGATTAATGAGCATTGCTTCGTTCTTCATAATCAGCAAACGTTTGAATGAGCTCCAACAGTATGGCATCATTGTCTGAAGCACTCTCCTGTGAGTAAATGATGCTTGATGCTGCAGCCCACAGATGGTCTTTGAAGATCTGCAGTCACAGGAAGTGGGTTGAATGATGCTAGGCATCATTCAACCCGAAAGAGGACAGCGCTGGGCCAAGGAGAAGGATACATGGGGAATCACTGGAAAGTGGAGAGAATGAGCAATACTTTGCAAAGATTATATATATATATAGTGGATATAAAAAGTCTACACACCCCTGTTTAGATGTCAGGTTTCTGTGATGTAAACAAAAATGAGACAAAAATAAATCATTTCAGAACTTTTGAGGTGCACAATACTAAAAAATCCAAAAGGTAACTATAAAGTGTCCGTGCTAAAGTGCTAGTCTCAAACAGTCCCAGTGAATATATGGTTCACAAAATGAGGAATAGGAAGTAAAAAGAAGGCAAATCTTCTCAGATGTTGAAGCATGGACAGTCCCCACTTCCTTAGAGTGAAAGAACATGCTCCCTCCACCAGGTACAATGAAGGCTCATCTCAAGGTTTGGCCACACCAGGCCAGAACACACATGTGTAAGCAAAATATCATGCAGACCAATCGACTTCTCCTTTACAGTGGGTATATGAACTCCAGTGACATACACTAAGAACACTCCCTCCACCAGGTGAAATAGTGTGGCCTTTTATTGTGGCCAGCCTAAGGCACACCTGTGCAATAATCATGCTGTCTAATCAGCATTTTGATATGCCACACCTGAGTGGTGGATGGATTATCTCGGCATAGGAGAAGTGCTCACTAACACAGATTTAGACAGATTTGTGAACAATATTTGAGAGAAATAGGCCTGTTGTGTAGATCTTTGTAGGGGCAAACACAAAAGTGTTGCGTTTATAATTTTGCTCAGTGTGTATATATATATATATATATATATACATACACACACACGCTCACACACACACACACACAGGAGGGTTAGGGCCTGATTTACAAAATGTATTTATATATTTACTTCAGGTGTATATCCCGGTATCATTTTTTAGAGCGGGCGGTCGGCTATCCAGGGGTAATGACCGATCCGGCTCGGGAGCCGCTCGGTGGTTACGCCGGCTAGAAGGAGACCTGATAGAAGCCGTAATCGGTAAATCGGTAAAATTCCGGAAGCGACGTCACAATGTCACTTCCGGTTTACTCGGCGGCTAACGGCGCCAATTTTAAAAAAATGACAGTATTCAGAATCGCCATTTTTGGCGATCTGAATACTGTGAAGTGCAAACTCCAAAAAGTGTACCTGTCACCATATATTACTATCACAAGGGATGCTTACATTGCTTGTGATAGCAATAAAAGTGATCAGATTTTTTTTTAAAGGTTAAAAGTGTTAAAAAAATAAATAAATAAAAAAAAAAAAAAAAAAAAATTAAAGCGCCTCCGTCCCCGCGAGCTCGCGCAGCAAAGAAAAGCATACGTAAGTCGCGCCCACACATGAAAACGGTGTTCAAACCACACATGTGAGGTATCGCCACGATCGCCAGTGTGAGCAATAATTCTAGTAAAAGACATCCTCTGCACCTCTAACCTGGTAACCGATGAAAGCCTATGGAACGCTTTAAAAATAACGGACTTTGTCACCATTCCGCGAGTGCGCGCAATTTTCAACCGTGTCATGTATGGTATCTATTTACTCAGCGTAACATCCTCTTTCACAATATACAAAAAAATTGGGCTAACTTTACTGTTGTCTTATTTTTTAACTCAAAAAAGTGAAATTTTTCCAAAAAAATGGCGCTTGAAAGACCGCTGCGCAAATACCGTGTGACAAAAAGTATTGCAACAATCGCCATTTTATTCTCTAGGGTGTTTGAAAAAAAAATATATAATGTTTGGGGGTTCTAAGTAATTTTCTAGCAAAAAAAAATGTTTTTAGCTAGTAACCAACAAAGGTAAAAAAGGGGCCCGGTTGGTAAGTGGATATAGATGACACTGGATTTCTACTTCATATGCACTTGTAGAACATATACCCTATAAACATTTTATGTAAATTACATCTTTCATGTTTATGTTTAGTGGTCATTTGGGATTGTCATTTTCTCCATTTCACTCTAGAAATATTTAAAGAATTTTGGTGAACAATTTATTAAAATTAGTATGGACTTTGCTGATGTTTTTCAAGGTTTACTGTACAGGCAGTCCCCTAGTTACTAACATCCGACTTACAAACGACTCCTACTTATAAATGGAGGGAGACAACAGGAAGTGAGAGGAAATCTCCCCCTAGGAAGGGAAATTCATTCCTGTAAGAGATATTATGGGAAAAAGGGGTCTCCACTGAAGCTTTATTACCAATCCTTCTTTCCACAACAACCCAAAATTTTCAAAAAAACTATTTTCGTAGGGACAGAAAGTGAGATGAAATCTTCTAAACAGAAGCACAGACAGCAAAACAAACATTATAGGGGTGTTACCCCTTCCCTATGCTATCCAAAAAACGTAAAAATTATTCTTTTGGCTGGAGTTACACTTAAAAAACGTACCTGTTCGGAGTTACAAACAAATTCAACTTAAGAACAAACCTACAGTCCCTATCTTGTTTGTAACCCGGGGACCACCTGTATATCAATGCACATTAAAAATCATGCAGCTTTATGCATATACCATTTAAAAACATAAAGTATATATAGAAATTATAGAAATGATACCTTTCCAATGAAATGTTGGTATTTTTGGAAGAAGCACGGCACAGGGCAAACAGCTGTGTGGTTGAAATACATACAGTATATGATTGCTGTTTTGCCTGCCACACAATTTCATTTTCTTTAGCCAGACTTGTGCTATACAAACCTCTGCCACACAGCATATGTCGTTTTTGATCATAGCTGCTGCAAGGACATTGTTCATTTAACATACTATAGACCCTTCATTTTGGCAAATGATGGGAGCAATCAGAAGGAGGAAGTGCTAGCAGCCACTTGACAGGCTCGTTAATAAAATATATTTTCCGAAAAATGTAACTACACAAGCCAACTCTGCCTCAGTGGAAAGTTCCATTTCATGTGAAAGTGAGAGAGAAACCACCCATAATAATTCAATTAATTACAGAACAAAGAAAAATACATAAAAAGCTTAGATTGAGTAGCTCACATAATATGTTTGGTAGTGGTCACAAAAGATTGGGGTTGATTTACCAAAGCAAGAGAATGCAAAATCTGGTGTAGCTGGGCATGGTAGCTTCTAACTTAAGCTTTAACCACTTCAGCCCCGGAAGGATTTCCAGCTTTAGGACCGGAGCCCTTTTTGCGATTCGGCGCTGCGTCGCTTTAACTGAAAATTGCGCGGTCGTGAGACGTTGTACCCAAACGAAATTTGCGTCCTTTTTTTCCCACAAATAGAGCTTTCTTTTGGTGGTATTTGATCCCCTCTGTGTCATTTCTGATCGCCGCTATAAACAAAAGAAGAGCGACAATTTTGCAAAAAAACCCAAATTTCTTACTTTTTGCTAAAATACAAATCCAAAAAAAATATATAAAAAAACATTTTTTTCACCGTTTTTGGCCGATTTATATTCTTCCTCATATTTGCGATAAAAAAAATTGCAATCGGCGTTTATTGATTGGTTTGCGCAAAAGTGGTCGCGTTTACGGATGATGAGAATTCATTTTTGGGGTTTTCATCTATTTATTTTTTTTTACTAGTAATGGCGGCGATCTGCGATTTTTAGCGGTACTGCGATATTTCAGCGGACATGTCGGACCATTTTGACACTTTTTTGGGACCATTGGCATTTATACAGCGATCAGTGCTATAAAAATGCACTGATTACTGTGTAAATGCCATTGGTAGTGAAGGGGTTAACCTGCAGGGGGCGCTCTAAGGGTTAACTATGTTCCCTGGGCGTGTTCTTACTGTGTGGGGACTGCCCTAGCTGGGGAAGGGAAGTGGTCACAGCCTCCCTATACAGGAAGGCTGTGATCACAGCCCTTCCCCCTTCACAGAACGGAGGGCCGTGTTTACATACACGGACCTCCGTTCCTTCACTCCGGGGGGGCCATCGCGGGTAGCCGGCGGCAATCGAAGCCGCCGCACCCGCTCCCTGGCCCTCCCCGAACACAGTGAGCGCGTGGGCGCGCCTCCGGCGGCGTGCG
>BLSH010539778.1:2500-17860 GCA_018402905.1 Glandirana rugosa
AGGAGAACATGTCACATTTTTTCTCTATAAAATGCATCTGTAACATGACAAACGCATTGAAAGAGCACCTGAACACCTCCAGAAAGGTGAAAGCAGAGCGATCTTTTCAACTCAGAAATAGTGGTAAAACTGGCCTGCAGACTTGCAGAAAATCTATACAGCAGCAGGTTTTTTGCCTGTTGACTAGCAACAGCGTTAACTGTGATGTTTAAAGCATTACAAAAAATGGCCTTTAATTCAAGGGGAACCGCAGGAATGGGCATGGTTCTGGAGGACTTGAACCTGGCTGCTGACTTTTGGTCGAGGCTTCAATAGACCAAGTTCTAAGGCTGGCGCATTGTCACGGCAATGGGAGCCTTGTGGTGGCGCCACTGGAGGGTGGCTAAAGCTTCCAAACAATCCCTTTGTAACATTCTCCATAATGGGAGATTGTTGTTTGATAAAACGTTGGACATATCGAGTGACAGAAGAAATGTCCAGAGTGTGGCCACAGTGTAATAAAAGGAAGGAGCCGTCCTTTTGCTCAAGTCGGTTGATCTTCAGAAGGGTTCAGGAGGCCAAATCTTTTAGGCCAGGATGAAATTTACCAGATCACAGTGAAGGGCACGCAAACTTCTTGTTTACATGGAATTACTGCAAGATTACATATAAGAATTATACTGCAACAAGTCCATAGTGCTGGTGCCACCAATGGAACAGATCTGGTGAGTTTTCTCCATTCTTTCTAGTACCCAAGGCATCAGGAGCTTTCCCCACTGTCTGTGTTTGAAGAAATCAAATAGGTACATACACAACAAAAGTTCAAGGTGGAGTCTGTGCAAACGGTCATGGCGATAGTTCAGCATGAGCACCGGTTAGAGTCAATCGACCTGGCTACCATATACTTCCATTATACGTAACACCAGAGACATTTGGGATTTGCGGTGACTGGCTGTCATTTCCAGTTTGGGTGTTTGCCATGTTTAAAATTGGCACAGCACCAAGAAACTTTTTGAACATTTTGTCGGCAGTAGTGGCAGTAATTGGTCTTTGGGAATAAGGCTCTTTTGCGACATAATTGAAAAAAGTGCGAAAATTTTGAAAAAAAACACTTTTTTTTAGTTTCTGTGATAAAATTTTGCAAATTAGTAATTTTTTGTCCATAAATTTGGGCCAAAACCTATACTGCTACCTATCTTTGGTAAAAATAACCCAAATAAGTGTATATTATTTGGTCTGTGCGAAAGTTATAGAGTCTACAAACTATGGTGCAAATCATTGAAAATTGATCACACCTGATGCACTGATGGCCGATCTCAATTCTTGAGGCCCTGAAATGTCGGGAAAGTACAAATACCCCCCAAATGACCCCATTTTGAAAAGTAGACATTCCAAGGTATTTAGCAAGAGGCATGGCGAGGTTTTTGAAGTTGTACTTTTTTTCCCACAATTCTTGGGAAAATTATGAAACAATTATTTTTTTTTTTTTTTTGCACAAAATTGTCAAAACAACAAGTTATTTCTCACACACAGCATATGCATACTTCCAATTATACCCCAAAATACATTCTGCTACTGTCCCCGAGTATAGCGATACCACATGTGTGAGACTTTTTCACAGTCTGGCCACATAGAGAGGTCCAACATGCAGGGAGCACCGTCATGCATTTTAGGAGCAGAATTTTCACATCTAATTTCCTAACGACCTATTACACTTTTGAAGGCCCTGGAGCACCAGGACAATGGAATTACCCACAAAATTACCCCATTTTGCAAAGCAAACACCCCAACGTATAATCTATGAGGCATAATGAGTCTTTTGAATGGTTCATTTTTTTTCACAAGTCTTCGAAAAACGTGGAAAGAAAATGAAAACGCTTTTATTTTTACACAAAGTGGTCAATTTATAAGATATTTCTAACACATAGCATGCACATAGCAAAAATGACCCCCCAAAATATATTCTGCTACTCATCCCGAGTATGGCGATACCACATGTGTGAGACTTTTTCACACCCTGGCCACATACAGAGGCCGAACATGCAGGGAGCACCGTCAGGCGTTCTAGGAGCATGAATTACACATAAAATTTCATTCATATCTATCACACTTTTGAAGGCCCCGGGGCACCAGGACAGTGGAATTACCTCCAAAATGACCCCATTTTGGAAAGCAAACACCCGAGGTATATTCTATGAGGCATGGGCTGCAGATAGGTACTCAGGTATTCTGATGGGTTACAGATAGGTACTTGGGTACTTTGATGGGCTGGAGACAGGTACTAGGGTAATCTGATGGATTGGTAAAAGGTACTCAGGTATTCTGATGGGCTGCAGATAGGTACTTGGTTACTCATATGGGTTGGTGACAGGTACTCAGGTAATCTGAAAGGCAGGTGACAGGTACTCGGGTACTCTGGTGGGCAGGTAACAGGTACTTGGGTACTCGGGCAGGTGACAGGTACTCGGGTACTCAGGTGGGCAGGTGACAGGTACTCGGGTACTCTGATGGGCTGGTGACAGGTACTCGGGTACGCTGATGGGCTGGTGACAGGTACTCGGGTACGCTGATGGGCAGGTGACAGGTACTCGGGTACTGTGATGGGCAGGTGACAGGTACTCGGGTACTCTGATGGGCAGGTGACACGTACTCGGGTATTCTGATGGGCAGGTGACAGGTACTCAGATACTCTGATGGGCAGGTGACAGGTACTCGGGTATTCTGATGGGCAGGTGACAGGTACTCGGATACTCTGACGAACAGGTGACAAGTACTCGGGTACTTTGATGGGCAGGTGACAGGTACTCTGATGGACTGTGACAGGTACTTTGATGGGGTGGTGACAGGTCCTCTTTATTGGGGGGTGATCAGTGTGCTTGGTGTACACAGTAGGCGGTAACCAGCTGTTACCGCAATCTCCCTGTCACACACGATCTGTGTGTGACAGGGAGAACCGCGGTAACAGCTCGTTACCGCGGTTTGTTTACATCACATGACCGGCTGTGATTGACATAGCCGGTCACGTGGTAAAGAGCCAAATCTATTGGCTCTTTACACGGATCGGAGCTGGGCTTTGTCCGAGGGACAAGCCTCAGCTCCGATCGCCGCGCTGCGTGCACGAGAGGAGCGTTAGTGCACGAGAGGAGTGTTAGTGACCGGCTGTGATTGGACACAGCCGGTCACGTGGTAAAGAGCCAATTTTATTGGCTCTTTACCCCGATCTGGGGGGACACAACCCCCCGGCAGACAAGCGATCGAGAAGCAGAGGACGTCCTATGACGTCCTCCCGGATCGAGGGACAGTCCCTGCCGACGTCATTTTACAATGACTCGGTAGGGAAGTGGTTAATTTGCCTTCCTCAGTCAATGGGATGGGCTGACTATGGATCAGAAGGTCTTTGTGTCTGCACAAGTTGGCAAGAATGGAAGTTTTGGACACCAGTGTGCCTCTTTTTGTGGCGTGCCTCTCAGCCCAGGAGATGGAATGATTCTGACATCGGATGCCAGTCTGAGGAGACCAGTGCAAGAGCATTGGAGCCCAGTGACTGACTTAAATCACGGCTGTTTTGTTTTTCTTGCCTTGCAAACCTTTCAGGATCTTTTCTCCAAGAGGTCTGAGTGAAGTTGGTGATTGACACCAAGACAGCAGTAACTTACATTGCCCACCAAGGGGGCACCAAGTGTCTGTCTTTTCCTGTTACTTTTTGTAACATAAACTTTTCACTGGGCAGAGAGACACTTACAGTTAACTGCAGTTTACTTACTTGAAAGGCAGGATCCACTAATGGATCAGTTAGGCAAATTATTTTACAACAATAGGTATCTCAACTAGTATTGGCTCTATACTGCATTCCATCAGTAGTTCTCATAGAGAGTCCACTGAACACACAGCTTCCAGTATCTGTAACAAGTTACAAAGGTGTAGTGATAGAAAGGTGGATTCACAGTACCATGGGGATTTTTTTCCATTGGTGTCTATCTTCCTCCAGTGTCCTTGTTTATGAAGATTCTTCTGAAGATTTGGACAGAACACGTTTATGCCATACAGGTGCTTTCACCTGTCGGGGAGACCTTGATTTTCATTGCTTCCCCAGATGTCATCAGCACCACCAATCTCATTCCTGGTCAAATAAGATCTTTTATGCCAACGTCAATGGCAGCACCTCAATCCAGTGAGACTCTTAATAGCCTGGCTATTGAATCAGCCAGACTAGTGGTGCAGGGATTCTCATCCAAGGTGGTTCATACTTAGAAGACCATAAGACCATGAGCGCTATATAGAAGAGGATATGAAGGAAGTTTGTTCAGTTTGCTTAGCAAAGTTTTCTCTCGGGTGTCCCCAGCTCTAGCCAATATGTTGGACTTTTTTTTTACAATTGGCGCTTGAGGTGGGTCTGACATACAACTCCATTTATAGTACAGGTCTCTGCCTTTATCCTCTTTTTCAGGCTTGTGGAAGAGCCATCAAACAAATGCTTAATGCAAGCCATAATCCATATACAAACACCAGGGAAATCCTTGTTCCATTTCATGGGACTTGGGCTTGGCTCTGAAAGCACCAGGCATCCTGTGCTCCAATAGCTTCATTTCCAGTGCGGTAACCTTGTGGTAAGACTATTTCCTCTGACAGCGACTGCTTCAGACAGAAGAGGGTTGGAGATTGTAGCAAAGATCCCTTTTGTGTCTTTACCAGAAATCGTGATACTACGTTCATCTCCAAAGCTCAATTCTAAAGTGATGTGCAGTTTTTGGGAAAACCTGGGAACAGTCCCTCCAGGTATTCATGCGGAGTCACTGAGTACAGCAGGAGGACTTCAGGTCCTTACACAAGTTGTGACCAGTGTACATGAAAAGGTCAAAAGACGAAGGAAAGTGGATAATCTTTTCATTTCACCGTCAGGTTCTTGAGTCCTCTTCTGTTGGTTTACCAGGGTGAATATATTGGCATTCAGGAGTTAGACTTTTCTGACCAGAAACAGGTGCAAGCTCCTTCGACCCGAGGGGTGGCAGCTTTGGGGTAGTTGTGCCAAGATTCAGTGGAAGATGTATGTGCGACAGCTAGCCTTTCACTCGACTTTACGGCCATGCAAAGTTCTGCAAGGTGTAGGATGAGACCAATAAATATGTCTTGTCTTTGGCAGTGTTTCCTTGATTGTCAATGTTCCTTTTCATGTGTTCTCTCCCGCCCATTTATTCAGCTAGTTAAATCCCATTGTGTGCTGACGTGAGGTATGGCCAGGACTATGGAAAATTGTTATCAAATACTTACCGTAATTTTCCTTTCCTGGCCTCTGCTCACGTCAGCACAGGACTCCCTCCCTAGTGGCCTGTCGCAGGCTAAGATATCGAACACCTTAGTGGGGGAGGGGATGTCTTTTATTCAGCTAGTTATAGGTGGTCATGTGCGTTAACCCATTGTGTGCTGACGTGAGGATAGGCCAGGAAAGGAAAATTACGGAAAGTATTTGATAACAATTTTCCATAATCTGCACATTAGCAAGGGATAGAGAAAAAATGTGTGAAATAAGAATTTCAATTACATTTTGTGATAATCTTGTGTTTTTTCGGTAGTTTTTAAAAGGTATTACTCTTGAAAGAGCTTTCTGGAAAACTTTAAAGCACTCACCGCTCCAGGACAATCCGGACTGAAACACTGGATCAATTGTGTATTCCAATACAGGTGCAGGCTAATGAGTGCACATAAACTGCTGAAAGGGATGAGGCTGGAAGGCCACACACTGAATCTATGATTAAGCACCAGCCCAAGGTGCGAAACATGTAAGCTGGGACTTGTGGTTCGCCTATCTGTACTTGCACCTTTTGGTATTAATAAAATCACAAGATTGAATTCAGTGTGCGGCCGTCCAGCCTCATCCTTTTCAGACGTTTCTGGAAAACTTGATGTACAGTGCTGGTGTATGCTGTGAAACTTCCTGCTTTCTGGAGGGGGAAGAGAGATTTCCATAGCTAAGGGGCGGCAACTTCCTCTAACCCTGCCATTGCTATGGAAACCTGACCCACAAGCTATTATACAGCTTGCGCAGCACTGAGCATGTGTGAGATTGCCAGGTGCATGATGGGAAGAGAGACAGAAGGGAATACAGGAAGAGATACACTCTGGCTTCAGATGCCCACACAGAAGATGGCTACGGCCATCTGGAACATTAAAAGGTAAGAAATCAATGCTGCTAACATGCTAAATGGACCTTAGTGCACAGCATACCTTTACTAGAATACACTAAGAATGACTTTTAAAGTGGTATTTTTATCTTAAAAGTAAAATTTCGGCCGGAACACTGCTTTAAATCAGCTCTGGCATCTTCTCCCCTCTCCGGCGTCTTCTTTCTTCTGCTCTTTTGCAGGGCCTTCTGTCTTCTGCTCTTTTGCCGCTGTCTTCTGCCTCTTCTCTTCTTCCCATGTTGACTCGTCTCTCTCTCTCCCACTCGAATGCCAGGTCCGTGCTGCGCAATGGCTTATATTGGCTTGTGGCGGGGCCACCCACTGGCATCACCCGTAATCCCCGCCCCCTTATGACGTTACAGTCCACCCCTTGCCAATATAAGCCATTTCACAGCACGGACCCGGCATTCGAGTGGGAGAGAGCGATGAGTCAACATGGGAAGAAGAGAACAGGGAGAAGACAGCGGAGAAGACAATGGCAAAAGAGCAGAAGACCGAGCAGAATATGGAAAACCCTTTAGAAGAAAGAAGGCCTAGAGAGGGGAGAAGAAATAAGATGCTGGAGAGGGGAGAAGATGCCGGAGCTGATTTAATGAACTATTTTAAAAAGCTGTGTTCCAATAAACCCCCGTCTGCAGAACCCGACAACCAACAGCCAGGGTTGTTGGGAAGAGGCCCCTGTCCTCATCAACATGGGGACAAGGTGCTTTGGGTTGGGGGGGGCGCAGTGAGGGCATGTTGAGGGCATGCAGCCTGGTATGGTCCAGGAGGGGGGGCGCTCACTCGTTTCCACCCCCTTTCCTGCATTGCCAGGCTGCGTACTTGGATAAGGGTCTGGTATGGATTATGGGAGGACCCTACGCCATTTTTTGAGTGTGCGGGTTCCCCTTAACCACTTCAAGACCGAGCCTGTTTTTTGGGTTCAGTGTTCACGAGTTAAAACCATTTTTTTTGCTATAAAAGTACTTAGAACCCCCAAACATTATATATATATATTTTTCTAACACCCTAGAGAATAAAATGGCATCCGTTGCAAAACTTTGTCATACCGCATTTGCGCATCGGTCTTGAGTTAAAAAATAAGACAACATTAAATTTAGGACATTTTTTTTCCATATTGTGAAAGATAATGTTACGCCGAGTAAAATGATACCCAACATGTCATGCTTTAACCACTTCAGCCCCGGAAGGATTTCACACTTTAGGACCAGAGCACTTTTTGCAATTTTTTTTCCCACAAATAGAGCTTTCTTTTGGTGGTATTTGATCACTGCTGCGTCATTTATGATCGCCGCTATAAACAAAGTAAGAGCGACAATTTTGCAAAAAAAACCTAATTTCTTACTTTTTGCTAAAATACAAATCCAAAAAAAATATAAAAAAACATTTTTTTTCAACAGTTTTGGCCGATTTATATTCTTCCTCATATTTGTGATCCAAAAATATCGCAATTGGCATTTATTGATTGGTTTGCGCAAAAATTGCCACGTTTACGGATGATGAGAATTCATTTCTGGGGTTTTTATTTATTTATTTATTTTTTACTAGTAATGGCGGCGATCTGCGATTTTTAGCGGTATTGCGATATTGCAGCGGACATGTCGGACCATTTTGACACTTTTTTGGGACCATTGGCATTTATACAGCGATCAGTGCTATAAAAATGCACTGATTACTGTGTAAATGCCATTGGCAGTGAAGGGTTAACCTGCAGGGGGCACTCTAAGTGTTAACTGTGTTCCCTGGGTGTGTTTTAACTGTGTGGGGGCTGCCCTGGCAGGGGAAGTGGAGTGATCACAGCTTCCATATAGAGGAAGGCTGTGATCACAGTCCTTCCCCCTTCACAGAACGGAGATCCGTGTTTACATACACGGACCTCCATTCTTTCACTCCGGGGGGGGGGGGGATCGCAGGTAGCCAGCAGCGATCGAGTCCGCCGCACCCGCTCCCTGGCCCCCCCGGAACACAGTGAGCGCGCCTCCGGCGGCGTGCGCGCTCACAGTGCTCGATCTGGCAGCCGCCGTCATATGACGGCGGTTTGCCTAGCAGAGCCATCTTGTCGCCGTGACGGCCGGCAAGTGGTTAAAATTGCGTCCGCTCACGGAATGGCGACAAACTTTGCAACATAAAAATCTCCATTGGCGATGTTTAAAAAAAAAAAAAAGGGATTTTATTAAAACTTACCGTAAAATCCTTTTCTCTGAGTTCACTGGCAGATGTAGCTCTTCATTGACATGTGGGTTATATGCAGATCCTACTAGGAGTTAACTAGGCAAAGAAAGAAAGCAAGCTGGCCCCTCCCAGGGGGCTGTCCTCTATTTCCCATATAATCCCCCTACTCTGCTCAGTACATCAGTTCGTAACAAGCCGTACCGAAAAGAACGCACACGGGTCGATGCTGCGTCTGTCAGTGAACTCGGAGAAAAGGATTTTATGGTAAGTTTTAATAAAATCCCTTTTTCTCCTACGTTCACTGACAGACGCAGCTCTTCATTGACATGTGGGGATGTCCCAAAGCTGTGTCAGTAAAGAGGGGTGGGTAAATGACAACAACTGTACCCAACAGAACCTCTGAAGAGGCGCCAGACGCGCCTACACTACAAACAACGCGTCAGACTTCTGAAAAGTAGCTGTAGCTGCTAAATACACCCGCAAAGCCCTTACAACATCCAAGGAATGTAACTCAAATTCCTTAGGGTGTGAAGGATGCGGACACAAAGAAGGAAGAAGAATATCTTCATTAATGTGAAAAGAGGAAACCACCTTCGGCAAAAATGAAGGTGGCCGGCGCAAGACCACCTTGTCCTTGTGCAGGACTAAGTAAGGAGACTTGCAGGACAACGCTGCCAACTCAGACACCCGCCTAGCGGATGTAATGGCCACCAAGAAAGCCACTTTCTGCAACAGCAACTGTAAGGGAATATCCCTGATCTTATCATATGGTGGCTTCTGTAACACAGAAAGCACCAGATTCAAACCCCATGGTGCCATAGGCGACCGTACCTGTGGGGTCACATGGCGTACACCTTGTACAAATGTACGAATCAACGAATGTGATGCTAGAGGGCGTTGAAAAAGGATCACTAGAGCCGATATCTGACCCTCGAGAGTACTCAGGGCCAATTTTTTTATTCAGGCCCTGTTGTAAAAAAGTCAAGACCCTAGACACCACATAAGAGCGAGGGTTCCAACTCCCCGCCTTGCACCAGGCAATGTAGGCCTTCCAGGTGCAATGATAAATCTTGCGCGAAGTGCACTTACGCACTTTTAGCATGGTAGGGATCACGGAGTCATCGACCCTTCCCCCCCCCCCCTGTCCCTCAGCACCTGGGACTCAAAAACCAAGCCGTCAAAGCCAGCGAGGGTAAAGCAGGGTGCAATATGGGTCCCTGAGACAGCAGATCGTCTTGCAGTGGGAGACGCCAGGGAACATTTGCCACCATTCGTACCACGTCGGCGTACCACGGCGCCGAGGCCAATGTGGAGCTACCGCTTCTACCCTGCGCAACAGTCGCGGAAGAAGCTTTATGGGAGGGTAGGCGTACAGAAGACAATACCTACCTCAAGGTGCCACGAGTGCATCCGTGGCCACCACCAACGGGTCTCTTGTCCTGCACATAAAAAGGTAGTTACCTTGTGGTTGAACCGAGACGCCATGAGGTCCACGTCTGGCGTGCCCCACCTGTGGCAAATCTGGCCGAACACCTCTGGATGAAGGGACCATTCCCCCTGATCCAGTGTCTGGCAACTGAGAAAGACCGCCTGCCAATTTTCTACGCCCGGAATGTAGATGGCGGAGATTTCTGGCACGTGAAGTTCTGCCCAACGCAGAATGAGAGCTGCAGCCGCTGCCGAGATCCTCATTCCGCCTTGATGGTTCACATACGCCATCGCTGTGGCATTGTCCGACTGAACCCGAATCGGGAGCCCGTGCAACCTTGCCGTCCAGCGGGAGAGGCAGAGCATGATCGCCCTCAGCTCCAGCACATTGATCGGAAGGTGAGATTCATGCGCCGACCAACGGCCCTGGGCAGACAGATGCCCCAGGACCCCCCCCAGCCCGACAGGCTGGCATCCATCGTGATTATCGACCACATCAGGGGGAGAAACGACTTCCCCAGTAGCAAGGCCGGGGCCTGAAGCCACCAGACCAAGGAGCCCCTGGTCTGATGATCCAATTTGACCAGGTGGTCCAGGGACAGCGGAGATCTGTCCCACCGAGACAGAATTGCTCGCTGAAGGAGCTGAGTATGGCTCTGGCCGTAAGGTACCGCCTCGAAGGCTGACACCATGAGCCCCAGCACCCGCATACAGAACTGTAATGAGGACCGTCGGCGTGACAGTAGGGTACGCACCGCTGTTTGTAGAGACAGCAACTTGGCCGGAGGTAAGAACACCTTCGCCTGCTCCGTGTCCAGAATCAGACCCAGATATTCCAGGCGACATGACGGGGTCAATGTCGACTTCTGCAGATTGATCAGCCAGCCAAAGTCCTTTAACGAGGCCATGGTGATAGTTACGTTCTCCTCCAGAGCCGAGGCGGACTCCGCTCTCAGGGGCAGGTCGTTGAGGTATGCTACCACCGCAATGCCTCTCTGCCTCAGTAGCGCCAACACCGGGGCCACCAACTTGGTGAATACCCGAGGAGCCGAGGCCAAACCGAAGGGCAGTGCCACAAATTGGTAATGAAGATCTCCCACCGCAAAGCGCAGGAAGCGCTGGTGTCGGAGACAGATGGGAACATGGAGGTACGCGTCCCTGATATCCAGGGACGCCAGGAAGTCCCCTTGATGTAGGGTGGCCATGACCGATCGGACCGACTCCATCCAGAATTTTCGCACTTTCACATAAATGTTTAGCGCCTCCAGGTCCAAAACTGGCCTGACCCCCCCTCCTTTTTTGGGGACCACAAATAGGTTCGAGTAGAACCCGTGAAACCTCTCTGACTGAGGTACTGGCACGATCACCCCCTGAGCTGAGAGTGCCTGAACCGCCCTGAAGAGGGCCTCCCGACGCTGCTGCGGGAGTCTCAAGTTCAATGGGAAGAACCTGTCTGGGGGAAGAGTGCTGAACTCTATCCTGTACCCGGTGGACACCACTTCCTGCACCCAACGGTCAGAAATGCGGGCAGTCCACCTGTCTGCGAACCCCAGAAGATGTCCCCCCACCCAATTTACGGATGGGGCAACCCATCATGCAGAGGAGGGCTTATCCTCTGCCTTTTCATTCTTGCGCTGCCAGGGTCACTTACCGGCCCCTGCCGCAGACTTGCCGGGCCGTGACCTCTTGCCCGCTGCGCCAGGGGCACGAAAAAACCTCTTCTGACCTGAAGAGACAGGCCCCTGCTTGCAGCGAAACTCCCGCCACCTGGGCTCTGGAAGAAAAGTACTCTTCCCGCCAGTGAAATCTTTGATGATTTCATCCAACTGTGGCCCAAAGAGACAGCCACCCTGAAAAGGGATATCCGCAAGACCTTTTTTGGATGCGTGGTCACGCGACCACGAACGCAACCAGAGAACCCGTCTGATGATGACTGCAAAAACAGACATCTTGGACAACATAGGAAGCAGGTCTAGAGCTGCATCACACAGGTACTTGATACCCTGAAACACATGTTCTGCTTTCTGTGACGCCTCAAGCGTTCTACCACAGTCCAGATCATTCTGCAGCTCCGCCATACATTCAGACAGACGCCAGGGCCGGCCTCAAGGCCGATCCTGCCAAGAGGAAGAGTGCCTTTAGACACTGCTTCCGTCCTCCTATCAGCAGGATCCTTAAATGACGGTGACCCCTCCAGGGGAATAGTCGTCGCCTTACTCAGGCGCGCCACCGTGGGGGACGCCCACTTCTTCACAAAACTATCCTCAAAGGGATACCGGGTAGTGAAACTCTTTGGTAGGGCGAAGGAATGCTGCGGACGCTGCCATTCCTGATAGATCAGATGATCAAAAAATGTATCATAAGGGTAAGCTCTGTGTGACCTAGGGGGCCTGGCAGACCCTCAGACATATGTAGACACCTGCAACTCACCATCTTGGTCCAGTCGCAAGGACGCCCGGATGCCAGATATTATTGCGGACACCAGCGCCTTTTTGCGCGCTTCCTTAGCCCCCTGGTCTTCCTCACCATCCGAGGGGAAAAGTTCACCCTCTGAAAGTTCCACGGGGGCCCCCGTGACCCCCGAAGCCATTTCCGGTTCGGAGTCCTCCCCTGAGGGACAAGGGGGAGGGGCGTGCTTTCTAGGGGACCCTAGAGCATTGCTTGGCCCCACCCGGGGAAGAAATTCCCCAAACACCGCCCTCTGCTGGTCCAGGGACACCAGGGTCCCTAGCGCAGGTTGCACCGCCACTGACTCCTCTTCAGAGGGCCCTGCAGGGTCATCTGCCATAGCTCCACCAGACTGGACAAACACAGTGAGTACAATAACTTGAGGCACCCCCACACTGTAGCCACACCACCGCCCCTTAGAATGCCAGTGAGACCCAGGAGGACTGCACCCACCGCTAACAGCACCCCCAGGAGCCCAGCTATACTTGCTGTTTTTTGCCACAAAAACACATCCTGAGGACCGCCAGAGAGCTTGCGCCATCAGTAGTCAGCCACACCGTCCCAGGGAAGTAAAAGTAGGGACTCCAATATGGCCGCCGAGGACATCCACTAGAGGCCAAAGGCTGCATGAGGACGGTGGCTACGGCAAAATGGCCTCCACAAGCATTGGGAAAATCCTATAGAAAATGGCCACGGCTACGGCAAAATGGCGGCCTAGGCTGTAACCCAGTACAGCGCTTAACGGGGTGCGGAGCGGGGGGGAAGGGGTAAGAGGGGAGGGCGAAGGAACCCAGGAGAGCCCCAGCGACTAGCCTCCACCGGCGGCTAACAGAAAAAACGCTAAAGACGCTTGGCTGCCCCCTCCTCCCCAGCGCCCCTAGGGGGAAAAGGAGGGGGCTCACTCACCAATCCTGACGGGCGTAGCAGGTAGCCACTAGGGTTGCCACATCATCCCTTTAATCCAGGACACACATGAATTACACAGGTTCTGTGGCTGATTAAAGTGGTAATTAAACTCACTTGGTGTCTTATCTGCATTAAATTAGCCTCAGAATGTAATTCACATGTGTCCTGGATTAAAGGGATAAGGTGGCAACCCTAGTAGCCACCCAGTCGCAGACCTTCCTGCCCAGCTGGGGAGGGATGCTGCCGGCCACAAGGACCAAGTCCGGACACTGGGCACAAGTGGGGGGCTCCCACTGGCCGCCCACACGGAACGGGGCACGATGCGGCGGGACCCACCATAGTATGGGACTAGCTTGCATCGGTCGACCATGCTGGGGAAAATACAGGATTTTTTAGGAACCCTCTATGCCCCAGCCGGCTTCTTGATAGTAGTCTTCAGATAGCTTGATAAAAAAATAAAATTAAAAAAGCGGTAGAAAATCTGAACCGCAGGTCCCATAAGGGAGCCAGGTCAACTCCTTGCACTAGGCATGTTAAAACTGATGTACTGAGCAGAGTAGGGGGATTATATGGGAAAGAGAGGACAGCCCCCTGGGAGGGGCCAGCTTGCTTTCTTTCTTTGCCTAGTTAACTCCTAGTAGGATCTGCATATAGCCCACATGTGAATGAAGAGCTGTGTCTGTCAGTGAACGTAGGAGAAATTCTACAGGTTAGCATTTTTGAGTTACAGAGGAGGTCTAGTGCTAGAATTAACTCTAACGATCACGGCGATACCTCACGTGTGATTTGAACACCGTTTTCATACGTGGGCGGGACTTATGTATGTGTTCGCTTCTGCGCACGAGCTCGCAGGGACGGGGCGCTTTAATTATTTTAATTTTTTTTAATTATTTATTTTACTTTTTAATTTTTATTTTTACACTGTTCTTTAAGAAAAAAAAATGTTTGATCACTTTTAGTCCTATTACAAGAAATATAAACATTCCTTACAATAGAAAAAAGCATGCCAGGACCTCCTAAATATGAGATCTGGGGTCAAAAAGACCTCAGATCTCATATTTACATTTTAATCCAAAAAAAAAAAAAAAAATATTTGAAAAAAATGACATTACAAACAAAAATGGGCCCTTTAAGACCATTGGGCGAAAGTGACTTGTGACGTTGCTTCTGCCCTGCCATGTTATGGACCCGAAAGAATGGCTTCAGCTGCTCACTCGGCTCATGGACACTGGGGGGGACAGATGCGATCATCCCCGCCGGCAGGGTCCGGTAAGCGGCGGAGATGACCGGAAAGCAGCGGGAAGGGGGGGCACCCTTCCCGCCGCTGATAAAAGTGATCTCATGGCGTATCTGCCGCTGAGACCACTTTTATCTTGTGCAGAATCGCCTGCACTAAAAGAAGATACTGGGGTTATGGTAGCTATCTGCTACCATAACAGCGGTATTCCACTTCAAAGTGACCACCGTCACCTGATGGCGTTGGTCCAGAAGTGGTTAAAATCCATACCAAAACGAAGGTTCTGGTACCTCTTGAGGAGGGAACCCTACACAAATTTTTTTTTAAATTTTTTGCGGGTGGTTCCCCTTCAAGATCCTCAGCACACAAGTCTCACAGCAAGTCGGATCATTAGGTGCGACTTCTATTCAAATCAATGGGCTCCCATAGGGAACCATTGATTTTTAATAGAGGCAGAGAAATGCCTGATGAGGCTTATTGCTTTGTATACAATGTTAAGCCACTTTTTGACCGTTTTGCCGGCTCAGCATCAAAACAGCTCTAGCGCTGCAGCTTCCGAACGTGCCGGTCATGGGTTTTTTTACAGCTTAAAAACACCTATGCCACTTACAGCTCAAAAACGTCAGTGTGTGCATGAGACCATTGAATAATGTGGAGAGGCATTTTTAAGCTGTAAAAACAACTCAAAAACGTGGCTGTAAAAACGCCCGTGTGTACCATCCAAGGTTAAAGGGGTTGTGAATAGAGTTGAGCGAACCTCTGGAAGTTTGGGTTCTGCTGGTCCGGTCGAACTTCAGGACAAAGTCCGGGTTCGGGTCCGGACAGAACCCGAACGATCGCACGGACCCCGAACCCCATTGAAATCAATGGGGACCTGTACTTTTAGGCACAAAAATGGCAGTGACAAAGTCCTGGAAAGCCCTAGAGGGCTGCAAAAGGAAGTAAAATGGGGGTAAGGGTAGGGCAAGTGCCCTACAAAAAAATGGGGATAGGGAAAATAAATTAAAATCA
>BLSH010539852.1:22533-35991 GCA_018402905.1 Glandirana rugosa
GGCAGGTACGGCAATGAAGACAGCAATTTTGTTTGGGTACAACGTCGCACGACTGCACAGTTGTCAAAGTGCTCTGGTCAGGAAGTGGGTAAATCCTTCCGGGGCTGAAGTGGTTAAAGAGGAAATCGACTCTGATTTTTGTCTTTAGTTTTTTTTTTTTTTTTTCTTCCTGCAATGTAAAGGCGTACTAGCACATTATGTGCCACCTGCAAATGAAGCCAGTGTCGTCCCTGCTGGAGGCCTCATCCATCTTCGCTCATGTTCCTTCCGGGGCCACGAACTACAGCTGTGTGATTGGCAGGAGCCACGTGACGTCATTCCCGGGCATGGGAGCCATCAGTCACAGCACACACTTCTGAAGTAACGGCATGGACGGCCATTACTTCAGAGTGCACAGTATACAGTAAATATCTCCTAAACAGCGTATCGTTTAGTTGATATTTAGAGTACCTATAGGTAACCCTTATTCTAGGCTTACCTATAGGTACAAAGTTTAGAGGAAGGTTTACTTTTTCTTTAACCACTTGCTGAACAGCCGCTGTCGTTATACGGCAGCAGATCGGCTCTCCTGCGCGAATCGCTGTAGCTGTACGGCGGCTCCCGCAGGAGCTGTTGCAGGCTTGCGCACACTGCAGGAGCGTGTCCGCAGGTCGGGCGGACTCTGTGTCGCTATGGCCTAGTACAGAGGCAGAACTGGGATCTACATATGTAAACAAGGCACATCCCCGTTCTGACGGGACATCTTAGAGGTTTACTGTTCCCAGTGATCTGTGTCATGTCCCTGGCAGCCCAACCCCCCCACCTCCTTTGATCGCCCCCTAGTGTTTAACCCCTTGCCTGCTAGTGTCATTTATACAGGTGCTATATAAATCCTGTATAATAATAATATAATTAGAATATCATCTTTTTGATGATATTCTAATTATATTATTATTCTACACACTAAGGGGCGATCAAAGGAGGGGGGGTGGGCTGCCAGGCACAGATCCCTGTTCTGCCTCTACAATAATGACAAACCCTGGTTCACACCCAAACTGAGGCAGCTAAGGCTGCAAAAGGAAGCAGCCCACAGGAGTGGGGATCGGGGCGGCTACAGACAGGCGAAGTATGGATTTAGCAGGGAGGTGTTAAGAGCTAAGTCTCATTATAATGCACGCCTGGAGCAGCAGTTTGCTGTCAATGACCCTGCTTCTGTGTGGAGGGGACTCCAGCTTATTACCAATTACAAGCCGAGAGCCCCCTGCGCTGCTGACGACCGGAAACTGGCTGAGCAACTTAACACACATTATGCTTGCATTAACACTTCACACCCCTCCCCCACCCCTACCACCACAGAGGACACTCCAGCCCAACCTGGACACCCACTCCTCCCCCGCTGTCCTTTCAGTCTCAGAACAGGATGTGTGGAGGCAATTTAAAAAACAAAAGACCCGCAAAGCACCCGGGCCGGACGGCGTGTCTCCTGCCACGCTGAGACACTGTGCTGATGAGCTGACTCCTGTCTTCACAGACATTTTTAACACCTCTCTGGAGTCTTGCCAGGTCCCAGCGTGCTTCAAGTCCTCCATCATCGTCCCTGTCCCCAAGAAGCCCCGGATCACTGAACTTAATGACTACAGGCCTGTGGCGCTGACGTCTGTGGTCATGAAGTCCATTTGAGCGGCTGGTTTTATTCTACCTCAAGTCCATCACATCCCCCCTCCTGGACCCCCTACAGTTAGCCTACAGAGCCAACAGATCTGTAGACTACGCCATCAACCTGGCTCTCCACTTCATTCTCCTCCAGCATCTGGACTCCCCGGGAACCTACACCAGGATCCTGTTTGTGGACTTCAGCTCGGCCTTTAACACCATCCTCCCTGCTTTGCTCCAGGACAAGCTCTCCCAGCTCAATGTGCCTGACTCCACCTGCAGGTGGATCACTGACTTCCTGTCGGACCGGAGGCAATGCGTGCGGCTGGGAAAGAATGTCTCGGACACCATCACCATCAGCACAGGAGCTCCACAGGGCTGTGTACTTTCTCCTCTGCTCTTCTCCCTGTACACCAACCGCTGCACCTCCAGCCATGAGTCTGTCAAACTGATTAAGTTTGCGGACGACACCACCCTCATCGGGCTCATCTCAGACGGTGATGAGTCGGCCTACAGGAGGGAGGTGGACCGACTGGTGTCCTGGTGCAGTGCCAACAACCTGGAGCTCAATGCCCAGAAGACAGTGGAGATGATCGTGGACTTCAGAAAAGTCACAGCCCCCTCGCCCTGACTGACCTACCCGTCACCACCGTGGACTCCTTCCGCTTCCTCGGGACCACCATCACCCACGACCTCAAGTGGGAGCCCACCATCGGCTCCCTTATCAAGAAGGCCCAGCAGAGGATGTGCTTCCTATGGCAGCAAAGCTGCCGGTGCAGATGATGGTGCAGTTTTACACGGCCATCATTGAATCTATCCTCACCTTCTCCATCACCGTGTGGTACACTGGAGCCACAGCCAGGGACAGACCGAGACTGCAGCGCATTGTGCGCTCTGCAGAGAAGGTGATCGGCTGCAGCCTTCCATCCATCCACGACCTGTACATCTCCAGGACTCGGACGAGCAGGTCGGATCACAGCCGACCCTTCTCACCCTGGACATGGACTATTTCAGCCACTCACCTCAGGCAGGAGGCTACGGTCCATTCGGACCAGAACCTCCCGCCACAAAAACAGTTTATATCCATCTGCTGTGGGACTCATGAACACTTAACACTTGATACTCTACACACTGTAAATTTCTGTAAATTTTTGTATTTTGCCACTTGACACTTTGACACTGTAAATTTTGCATTTGCATTTGCACATGCCCCAGTCTAAATAGCCTGTACAGTTATCTTATCCAACCTTGTAAATCTTGTGATTACTTTTGTATTTATCGTGCATTTTACTTAGTATTTTTTATTTTGTATTTTTTAATTCTTCTTCTGCGCCAAAACACCAAGACAAATTCCTAATCCGTGAACCTTGTTTGCAGATCATGGCAATAAACCTTATTCTGATTCTGAAAAGTTGATTTATTTCACTAATTCCATTCAAAAGTGAAACTTGTATATTATTCATTACACACAGACTGATATATTTCAAATGTTCATTTCTTTTAATTTTGATGATAACTGACGACCAAGGAAAATCCCAAATTCAGTATTTCAGAAAATTAGAATATTAAGACCAATACAAAGAGAGGATTTTTAGAAATCTTGGCCAACTGAGAAGTATGAACATGAAAAGTATGAGCATGTACAGCACTCAATACTTAGTTGGGGTTCCTTTTGCCTGAATTACTGCAGCAATGCGGCGTGGCATGGAGTCGATCAGTCTGTGGCACTGCTCAGGTGTTACGTGAGCCCAGGTTTCTCTGATAGTGGCCTTCAGCTCTTCTGCATTGTTGGGTCTGGCATATCTCATCTTCCTCTTCACAATACCTCATAGATTTTCTATGGGGTTAAGGTCAGGCGAGTTTGCTGGCCAATTAAGAACAGGGATACCATAGTCCTTAAACCAGGTACTGGTAGCTTTGGCACTGTGTGTGCCAAGTCCTGTTGAAAAATGAAATCTGCATCTCCATAAAGTTGGTCAGCAGCAGGAAGCATGAAGTGCTCTAAAACTTCTTGGTATACGGCCGCATTGACCTTGGACCTCAGAAAACAGTGGACCAACACCAGCAGATGACATGGCACCCCAAACCATCACTGACTGCGGAAAGTTTACACTGGACCTCAAGCAACGTAGATTTGGGTGCCTCTCCTCCAGACTCTGGGACCCTGATTTCCAAAGGAAATGCAAAATTTACTTTCATCAGAGAACATAACTTTGGACCACTCAGCAGCAGTCCAGTCCTCTTTGTCTTTAGGCCAGGAGAGACACTTCTGACGCTGTCTGTTGTTCCAGATTGGCTTGACACAAGGAATGCGACAGCTGAAACCCGTGTCTTGCATTCGTCTGTGCGTAGTGGTTCTTGAAGCACTGACTCCAGCTGCAGTCCACTCTTTGTGAATCTCCCCCACATTTTTGAATGGGTTTTGTTTCACAATCCTCTCCAGGGTGCGGTTATCCTTATTGCTTGTAAACTTTTTTTCTACCACATCTTTTCCTTCCCTCTGCCTCTCTATTAATGTGCTTGGACACAGAGCTCTGTGAACAGCCAGCCTCTTTTGCAATGACCTTTTGTGTCTTGCCCTCCTCGTGCAAGGTGTCAATGGTCGTCTTTTGGACAACTGTCAAGTCAGCAGTATTTCCCATGATTGTGTAGCCTACAGAACTAGACTGAGAGACCATTTAAAGGCCTTTGCAGGTGTTTTGAGTTAATTAGCTGATCAGAGTGTGGCACCAGATGTCTTCAATATTGAACCTTTTCACAATATTCTAATTTTCTGAGGTACTGAATTTGGGATTTTCCTTAGTCGTCAGTTATAATTATCAAAATTAAAAGAAATAAATATTTGAAATATATCAGTCTGTGTGTAATGAATGAATATAATATACAAATTTCACTTTTTGAATGGAATTAGTGAAATAAATCAACTTTTTGATGATATTCTAATTATATGACCAGCACCTGTACATTGATCAGTGCATTTTTATAGCACTGATCAATGTAATGTCAGTGGTCCCCAAAAAGTGTAATTTGGGGTCAGATTTGTCTGCTGCAATGTCGCAGTTCCGCTAAAAATCGCAGATCGCCGTCATTTCTCGTAAAAATAATAAATTAAACTCCCTAAATCTATTCCCATAGTTTGTAGACGCAATAACTTTTTCGCAACCCAATCAATATATGCCTGTTGGGTTTTTTTTTTTTTTTACCAAAAATATGTAGTAGACTATATATTGGTCTAAACTGATGAATACATTTTGTTTTTTTGTTTTTTTTTACATTTTTTTTTTTTTTGGTTATGTGTTATAGCAAAAAGTAAAAAAAAAATGTTTTTCTTTCAAAATTGTCGCTCTTTGTTTATAGCTCAGAAAATAAAAGCTGCAGAGGTGATCAAATACCACCAAAATAAAGCTCTATTTGTGAGCAAAAAGAGGACATCAATTTTGTTTGGGTACAACGTCGCACAACCACACAATTGTCAGTTAAAGCGACACAAAAAATGGCCTGGTCATTAAGGGGATAAATCCTTCCGGGGCTGAAGTGGTTAAATACCACCAAAAGAAAGCTCTATCTGTCTCAAAAATATGATAGAAATTTTGTTTGGGTACAGCAGTGCATGAAAGCGCAATTTTCATTCAAAGTGCGACAGCGCTGAAAGTCCAGGCTAGAACAAGATAAGCTGAAAACAGCTCCCACCCCTTTCATAACACATGTACTAACTACCCTGTAGAAAGAAGCTGCTTTTCCTGGTGCCATCGTTGCAGCATACTTGTGGTAGAGTGCTGCCATGGAGTTGCGCTAGGAAAGGAAAATGATGTTAAGTATTTGATACATGTTTCTGGCACCATACTACCATATTGAATTGGAAATGAAAATTACAGTAAATTGATACAATTTTCAGTTATAATTTGCCTATTCTTAGGGCGCTCCAGTCAAGTCACATGGTTTACTCCCAGTAGCCAGCTTCAGAGGAGAAAAGAAAGTGCACACAATGGCTGGAATACCTTGGCAGTGATGTCACCCATAGGCTTACTGTGGCCCATCCCTTGTTGGCGCTCCCTCCTCTCACCTAAAGCCGGCTGCTGAGTCAATCACGTGACTGGGCTGGACCGCCCTGAGAATAGGCAAGCACAACAGAAAATTGTATCAAATACTTACTGGCACCAATCCATGGCAGCATACTTGTGGTGGTATGCTGCTATGTTGGTGCCAGAAAATTGTATCAAATACTTACTGTAATTTTCCTTTCCTAGTGCCAGTCCATGGCAGCATACAAACACATGTATGTTGCCATGGATTGGTGCCAGTAAGGGAAAATTACAGAAATGATTTGATACAATTCTCTGATATGCTTGCCTATTCTCAGGGCGGTCCAGTCCAGTCATGTGATTGACTCCCAGCGGCTGGCTCCAGGGGAGAGGAGGGAGCACCAACATCTGATGGGCCTTAGCAATCTTATAGGTGAAACCACTGCCCAGGTATTCCAGCCGCTGTCTGCGCTCTCTCCTCTCCCCTGAAACTGGCTGCTAGGGAGATCACATGACCGAAGCAGTCCGAGAATAGGTAAGTATAAGCATCTTCCTTTATAGGGTGGTTAGTATCGGTGTTAGAAGTGGGGGTGAGCAGAGTTTTAGGCTTTGTTAGTCTGGAAGTCCACTTTAAGGCCCTATTCACACCTGAGCATTTTGTAGCTTGAAGCTCCAAAATGCTGGAGGAGAAAAAAAAAATCAATGATTCTCTATGGAGATGGTTGACATCTCCACTCCAAGTCGCCTGAAGTTCTGAAGGTATTTTTGTTGCGCGAATGGGGCAGATTTGGGCTTTTGTATTCCCATAGAAATTAATGGAAACGCGCCATTCACGTGTCTTTCTGCTCAAATTAAAAAAGTAAAAAATAAAATGGCAATCTATGAATAAATGTAAAATAAATACACAAATAACTAAAAACCATCATATAGAAGTAAAATAAATTAATTATATGTAATAATACATTAATAAATAACGTCTAACCTTAAAAAATATTAAATATATTCTTAATAATAATAAAATAACACTCAAACTTGAACAAAAAAATACATATTTTTCTCTTACGTTCACTGACAGACGCAGCTCTTCTTAAATGACACGTGGGTTTTATAAAACCCACGTGTCATTTAAGAAGAGCTGCGTCTGTCAGTGAACTCAGAGAAAAGGATTTTATGGTAAGTTATAATAAAATCCCTTTTTTTTGTGTTGGGGTGTTTAGTTATTTATTTTTTTAAGGGGTAAGGGTTACAGTTAGGGGTTTATTTATTGTTACTTAGAATTCATTTATTGAATTTATTTTATATTTATGATTTTTATTTGTGTATTTATTTTAAATTTATTTATTCATTTATTATTTGGATAATAAATACAATAATAATAAATAACCCTAACCTAAGCTGAACTCAAACCCCTTACCCTAACGAAAAAACATAATAAATTAATAATAAAAGAAGAAATAAACGCTAATGGAAAAGCTGAAATACCTAGCAACAAATGATGCAACAGATAATAGTTTTCTCTATTGGTTGATAAAAAAACGCCAAAGCCCAAAAACGCTACATACAAACGTGCGACAAAACTTGTGAAAGAACGCCGAAAAAAGCTCAAAGACGCTACGCTCAGGTGTGACTGCAGGCTAACTGTCTCTTGATGCTCTGTCTGTCACTGTCCTCTACTAAATTCCTGTCACTCTTGGGTGGCCGCTGATGATGTAACCTGCACAGGAGGACTCTCCTCCATTCCAGGCATCTTCCAGATGACAGGAATGGGCTGGGAGTGTACGCTGCACTACACAGGTACCACAGGCAGAGTGCATTTTAGGGCTGATTCACACCATGCCTGTTGATCTCTAGAAGTCAAACCACGCTTAGTGTTTGTTGCATATAGAAAACAATTGTTTGTGCTTTGTTCACACCATAGATGTGCCGTGGTGTGCACTGCATTGAAATGCAGAATGCAATAATTTCTACAAAACACAACTTGTCACACTGCAGGGTATTGCATAGGGGTGCTCATCTTCACTGGTCTCCTGATTCGATTACGATTATCTGGTCAATGATTTGATTCTATTAGATTCCACGATGCATTACGATTAGGATACAAGGGAGGGTAGGAACTGAAGGATGGAAGACTCCATAAATAAGAAAGGAAGGATGGGAGAGTCTGGGGATTGGAGGAATCCATGGATAGGAACAGAAGGGTGGGGGAGTCTGGGGATGGATATGGAGGAATCCATGGACAGGAATAGAAGGGTGGGGGGGGGTCTGGGGATGGATATGGAGGAATCCATGGACAGGAACAGAAGGGTGGGGGAGTCTGGGGATGGATATGGAGGAATCCATGGACAGGAATAGAAGGATGGGGGAGTCTGGGGGTGAAGATGGAGGAATCCATTAGTGCTGCACGATTCTGGCCAAACTGAAAATCACAATTTTTTTTTGCTTAGAATAAAGATCACGATTCTCGTGGCGTAACATCTTACATATACTAAAAATTGGGCTAACAACACTGTTTAGTTTTTTTTTTTTTTTTTTGAAAGTGTCATTTTTCCCAAAAATTTGCGTTTGAAAGACTACTGCGCAAACACCGTGTGACATAAAATATTGCAACAACCGCCACTTGTTTACTTGTAAGCAACAAATGTCAGAAAAGATTTAGTCTTTAAATGGTTAAAGTAAACTCTTCTATACAAGGGAGTTCATTCCTTTGATAAATAGAAACAGTGTATCTCTTCTAGCTTCTTTTATCAGCAATGACCTCAGACTTGGCTCTCTGCCCAGACTTGGCAGTCTGCCCAGATAGGAGAGACTCAAGTCGCTCTGACTTAGGAAAAGGTTCCTGGGGAGACTTCAAGCGACTTGCATTGACTTCTATTACAGTTAAGTCGCGCTGAGTCACCCCGCAAGTAGGACTCCATTAACGGCACTGAAAATCGTGGTAATTCGTGGTGGAGATCGCAGGGGGGTGAATCATAATCGCAATTTTATTATGATTAATCGCACAGCTCTAGAATCCATGGATAGGAACAGAAGGATGGGGGAGTCTGGGATGGAGTTGGAGGAATCCATGGACAGGAATAGTGGGGGGGGAGTCTGGGGATGAAGATGGAGGAATCCATGGATAGGAACAGAAGGATGGGGAGTCTGGGGGAATGGTGGGTGTAGAGGGGTGTGGGTGGGTGTCAGTGATAATGGGTGTAGAGGTGTCAGTGGGTGGATGTAGCGGGGTTTGGGTGGTGATTGCTGTAGAGGGGTGTGGTTGGTGGTGTGGGTGTAGAGGGGTGTGGGTGGTAGTGATGTGTGTGGGTGATAGTGGGTGATGATGGGTGTGGGGTGTAGATGGGTGTCAGTGGGTGTAGAGGGGTGTGGGTGATGCTTGGTGGTGGTGGCTGTTGGTGGTGGCCAGGTGTTAAAATAACTGTCTTAATGAATCCCCTGTTACTGTGCATTAAGTGCCCCACTGTAGTGTACATGCTTCTTAATATGTAGCAACATACCACATTTCTCACGGTGACTCTCGGCACTGGTGACCGACCGGCCCACCTCTCTCCTCTCTGGCTGACGTCAGCGGTGGATTCTCAACCCAGCCCGCCTCTCTTCTGATCTGTCAGCTACAGTCAGCTGGCGGGGCTAAGAATCCACCGCTGACGTCAACCGGAGAGGAGAGAGGCGGACCGGGCGGTCACCAGTGCCGAGAGGCACAGTGAGAAATGCGGTATGTTGCTACATATTAAGAAGCTTGTACACTACAGTGTACAGAGCGCTCTCCCAGGAGGGGTGGGGCAAGTCGGGTGACTTCACCCGCCAATCGATTATGGCCAGTCTCCGCATCGTTTAAATTTAAGCACCCCTAATATTGCCTTGCATAGCTTTGAATAGTATGTCAATAGTATGTCATTTTTGGACAGTTAACGACTTCAGCCCCGCAAGGATTTACCCCCTTCCTGACCAGAGCACGTTTTGCGTTTAGGCACTGTCCATTTAAATGACAATTGCGCGGTCGTGCGACGTTGTACTCAAACAAAATTGACATCCTTTTTTTCCCACAAATAGAGCTTTCTTTTGGTGGTATTTGATCACCTCTGCAGTTTTTTTATTTTTTGCGCTATAAACAAAGAGTGATAATTTTGAAAAAAATAACCAATATTTTTACTTTTTGCTATAATACATATCCAAAAAATAAATGTATTCATCAGTTTAGGCCAAAATGTATTCTTCTACATCATTTTTGGTAAATAAAATCTCAAAAAGCGTTTGATTGGTTTGAGCAAGTTATCGCGTCATACTCAACACTAAGGGGGGGGGCGATCAAGGGGTTAACTGTGTTTCCTCAGCGTGTTCTAACTGTGTGGGGGCTGGGCTGGCAGGGACTTGACAGATCTAACTGATCCTGATTACAGGGATCAGTAAATCACTGTCATGTCCCCTGACAGAACGGGGAACTGCCGTGTTTACATCAGCGGTTCCCTGTTCTGGCCCTGTATTAGGCGATCGTGGGTCGCTGGCGGACATAGAGTCCCCCTGACCTGCGGGCATGAGAACGCGTCAGTGACAGCATGCGCCGGCCCGCAAGCTGCGGCTGTGCAAATCACCATTTATATACGGCGGTTCACACACCGCTGCCACTTTGCAGCAGTGAAAGTATGCGACACGGTTCAAAGAAGTTTGAAAAATAAGACTTATGGACTGGATCAGCAGGTGAATAAAGGAAAAAAAAAGCTTAAAAAAGAAAACAAATTCTGCCATCACATCTAAGGATTGGTAAACTGCAATATATTTTTTGTTTTTGGGTTTAACCTTCCTAGCGGTATTCCCGAGTGTGGCTCGGGGTGGATTTTCAGTACCAAGAGCGGTAACCCCGAGCCACACTCGGGCTTGCATCGCTGGATCCAGGCAATGTTACTTACCTTGTCCCCTGGATCCAGCGCTGTGTCCGCCGCTCCGATGCCTCTGTGTGCCGGGCTCCGTTCCCTGCGAGCGTCGCGTCGCACGGGGACGGAGACCGGCGGGAAATTCAAAAAGTGAAACACACACTATACATACAGTACACTGTAATCTTATAGATTACATTACTGTATGAAATCATTACACATCCCCTTTGTCCCTAGTGGTTTGCCCAGAGCCCTGCATGCACTTTTATATAATAAATGTCATTCTTTCTGCCTGGAAACATGACAATGTCCATGGCAACCAAAAAGCGTCCCTTTACGTCAAAAGTGGTTTTTGATCAGCTAGAAAACAGCGATAGTAAATAAGAATCATTTGCAGAATTGAGTGATACTGATTTTTGGGGAAATTTATCATCAGAAACTGAAAGTGACGACAGCGACAATTCTGCAACTGAGCAAATTTCTGCGTTTTTGGTTTGATTACATTATTGAATAAATTTTATTACTATTATATTATTTTTGATAATTATTTTTAGTTATTTATTATATTATAATTTATGATTTCATTTTTCAAACTTTTTCATACCCGGGATGTCTACTAGACTGTTTGGACAGATTTAAGTGAGTTATTCCTAAGAATTGCAGGCCTACAATACATAACACCAAATTTCCATGCAAAAAAATGGTACCGCTTTTGGAACAAAATTCCTGACATAATCATACCGCCAGGGAGGTTAATACTGTTTAAAGCGGATCTTCACCCTCAATCGGTTGTTACCTCCCCTCCACTCCTCCTGTCCCCTATTCAAAATTAATTTTGAATCTTAATTTCCTTTTTTTATTAAAAATAACCTGTTTCCTACTGCACTTTCTGAATGGCCCTGTGGCGGGGGAAGGAGAAGGGGGCCTGAACCTCCGAGTGATCTTGCTGCGGCGAGATAAGTGGAGCTTACACTTTTGGGTGGAACTCAGATTTACAGCCTTATTCCAAAATTGATCAATTATAATTTTTTCCTCAAAACTCTACAAACAATACCCCATAATAACAGAAAAAAAAGTTTGAAATATTTGCAAATTTATTAAAAATAAAAAAGGGAAAAAAAATCACGGGCATACAGTCATTGATGAAATTTTTGGCACCCCAGAATTTTTTCCAGAAAATCAAGTATTTTTCACAGAAAAGTATTGCAGTAACAAGTTTTGCTATACACATTTATTCCCTTTGTGTGGTGTATTGGAACAAAACAAAAAAGGAGGAAAAAAAGCAAATTGGACATAATGTCACACAAAACTCCAAAAATGGGCTAGACAAAATTATTGGCACCCTTAACTTAATACTTGGTTGCACACCCTTGGGAAAAAATAACTGAAATCAGTCGCTTCCTATAACCATCAATAAGCTTCTTACACTTCTCATTCGGAATTTTGGACCACTCTTCCTTTGCAAACTGCTCGAGGTCTCTCTTATTGGAAGGGTGCCTTTTCCCAACAGCAATTTTAAGATCTCTCCACAGGTGTTCAATAGAATTTAGATCTGGACTCATTGCTGGCCACTTCAGAACTCTCCAGCGCTTTGTTGCCATCCATTTCTGGGTGCTTTTTGACGTATGTTTGGAGTCATTGTCCTGCTGGAAGACCCAAGATCTCGAACGCAAACCCAGCTTTCTGACACTGGGCTCTACAGTGTGACCCAAAATCCTTTGATAATCCTCAGATTTCATGATGCCTTGCACACATTCAAGGCACCCAGTGCCAGAGGCAGCAAAACAACCTTTTCTTTGTAGGCCTCAATCCGTTTTCAGTAAACCGTAGAATGATGTGCTTTACCAAAAAGCTCTATCTTGGTCTCATCTGTCCACAAGACGTTTTCCCAGAAGGATTTTGGCTTACTCAAGTACATTTTGGCAAACTGTAGTCTTGCTTTTTTATGTCTCTGTATCAGCAGTGAGGTCCTCCTGGGTCTCCTGCCATAGCGTTTCATTTAAATGTTGACGGATAGTTCGTGCTGACACCGATGCTCCCTGAGCCTGCAGGACAGCTTGAATTTCTTTGGAACTTGTTTGGGGCTGCTTATCCACCATCCGGACTATCCTGCGTTTCATCAATTTTTCTCTTCCGTCCACGCCCAGAGAGATTAGCTACAGTGCCATGGGTTGCAAACTTCTTGATAATGTTGCGCACTGTGGACAAAGGCAAATCTAGATCTCTGGTGATGGTCTTGTAACCTTGAGATTGATATTTTTCCACAATTTTGGTTCTCAAGTCCTCAGACAGTTCTCTCCTCCTCTTTCTGTTGTCCATGCTTAGTGTGGCACACACAGAAACACAATGCAAAGACTAAGTGAACTTCTCGCCTTTTTATCTGCTTTCAGGTGTGATTTTTATATTGCCCACATCTGTTACTTGCCCCAGGTGAGTTTAACCACTTCCATACAGGACACTTACACCCCCTTCCTTACCATACCAATTTTCAGCTTTCAGCACTCTCACACTTTAAATGACAATTACTCAGTCATGGTACACTGTACCCAAACAAAATTTTTATCATTTTTTTCTCACAAATAGAGCTTTCTTTTGGTGGTATATAATCACTGCTGGGTTTTTTATTTTTTTCAATATAAGCGAAAAAATAGCGAAAATTTTGAAATAAAAACACTTTTTTTTAGTTTGTATTGAAAAATTTTGCAAAAAAGTAATTTTTCTTCATAAATTTGGGCGATAATTTATACTGCTACCTATCTTTGGTAAAAATAACCCAAATTAGTGGATATTATTTGGTCTCTGTGAAAGTTATAGAGTCTACAAGCTATGGTGCCAATCATTGAAAATTGATCACACCCGATGCACTGACCACCTATCTCATTTCTTGAGACCCTAACAAGTCAGGAAAGTACAAATACCCCCCAAATGACCCCTTT
>BLSH010539852.1:66116-77495 GCA_018402905.1 Glandirana rugosa
TGGTATCAAACATCTGATATTGAAAGAAAAAAAGGACGCAAATTTCATATGGGTACAATGTTGCATGACTGAGTAATTGTCATTCAAAGTGTGAGAGCGCTGAAAGCTGAAAATTGGTCTGGTTGTTAAGGGGGTTTAAGTGCCCAGTTGTCAAGTGGTTAATCACTAATGGGTTTTTTATTTTTTGTGCTATAAATAAAAAAAGACCGAAAATTTTGTGAAAAATGCCTTTTTTTGTTTCTGTCATAATATTTTTGCAAATTAGTAATTTTTCTTTATAAATTTTGGCCAAAATGTATACTGCTACATATCTTTGGTAAAAAAAATAACCCAAATCAGTGTATATTATTTGGTCTGTGTGAAAGTTATAGTCTACAAACTATGGTGCCAATCATTGAAAAATGATCACACCTGATGTACTGAAGGCTAATTTCTAGAGACACTACAGGTCAGGAAAGTACAAATACCCGCCAAATGACCCCTTTTTAGAAAGTGGGCATTCAGAGGTATTTAGTAAGAGGCATGGTGAGTTTTTTGAAGTTGTAATTTTTTCCTACAATTCTTTGCAAAATGAAGATTATTATTTTTTTTTTTTTTTTACAAAATTGTCATATTAACAGGTTATTTCTCTCATAGAACATATGCATACTTGCAACTACACCCCAAAACACATTCTGCTACTCCTCCTGAGTATGGCGATACCACGTGTGAGATTTTTTCACAGCCTAGCCACAGGCCCAACATGCAGGGAGCACCATCAGGTGTTCTAGGGACACAAATTACACATCTAATGTCATGACGGCCTATCCCATTTTTGAAGGCCCTGGAGCACCACGACAATGGAATTGCCCACAAAACAGCGGCGGCTGGTGTATGAGGGGCACCTGGGCGCCGCCTCCCCGCCGGCTAGAAAGAAAAAAGTCAGCCCGCCCCCCTACAGATGGCGCCGGTACATTGACTTTTTTTTTTTTCGGCTCCTTGGCTGTCACATGACAGCCAAGTAGTGAGCCTATTGGTCAGCCATTAAATGCTGTGTGTGTGCGCTGGACAGGCGCACACACACAGCCTGATTGGCTGCTCTGAGCCTATGGCTCAGTGTGATTGGATGCGATGCCGGGGGTGGGTCACTGTGGCAGCGGACGTGACTCCCGCTCCCACAGTGACCCTGACCGCCGGTGACCAATGAGGGGGCACGCTCATCCGCATGCCGAAGCTCTGCAGACACAGCACGCTCATCCGCATGCCGAAGCTCTGCATTAATCCTGCCTGCTGGATGGGGTAAGTGCGGGACTTGTCCCGACCAGGGGGAGGGGGGAGGTGCGGTGTCTCTGCAATGTACCCCACCTGTGTCACTGGCTGCATAGCTGCCCCACCTGTATCACTGGCTGCATAACTGCCCCACCTGTATTACTGGCTGCATAACTGCCCCCACCTGTGTCACTGGCTGCATAACTGCCCCCACCTGTGTCACTGGCTGCATAACTGCCCCACCTGTGTTACTTGCTGCATAACTGCCCCACCTGTGTTACTGGCTGCATAACTACCCCCACCTGTTTCACTGGCTGCATAATTGCCCCCACCTGTGATACTGGCTGGAGTTTACCCCACCTGTGATATTGGCTACAATTTACCCCCACCTGTGATGCTGAGCTGTATACTGTGTCCTGTGAGACTGAGCTATATACTGTGTCCTGTGATGCTGAGCTGTATACTCTGTCCTGTGATGCTGAGCTGTATACTCTGTCCTGTGATGCTGAGCTGTATACTCTGTCCTGTGATGCTGAGCTGTATACTCTGTCCTGTGATGCTGAGCTGTATTCTGTGTCCTGTGATACTGAGCTGTATACTGTGTCCTGTGATGCTGAGCTGTATACTGTCCTGTGATGTTGAGCTGTATACTTCTGACACAACATGTGGAATACAGGGGACGGAGTGGGTGGATTATTTAAGGGGTGGGGCTTATTAGTAGTAGGAGGGGTCAAAAAGGAAGGGCGGGACCTGGTCCCCCCATCCTAAAACTTCACCAGCCGCCACTGCCACAAAATGATCCCATCTTGAAAAGCAAACACCCCAACATATAATCTATGAGGCATAATGAGTCTTTTGAACATGTCATTTTTTTCCAGAAGTTTTTGGAAAATGTGGAAATAAAATTAATACGCATTTTTTTTTACACAAAGTTGTCCATTTATAAGATATTTCCAACGCATAGCATGTACATAGCAAAAATGACAATACAAAATACTTTCTGCTACTCCTTCTGAGTATGGTGATACCACATGTGTGAGTCTTTTACACAACATGGCCACATACAGAGGCCCAACATCCAAGTTCTAGGAGCATAAATTACACATATAATTTTCTGACAACCTATCATTTTTGAAGTCCCTTCATATTTCTAGCACATAGCATGTACATACCAAGAATTACACTCCAAAATAAATTCTATTGAGGAAAGGGTATAAAAAAAAGTATTACCTGTGGTTTTAGTAGTGTTCACACAGGAGAGCATTGGTCCTGGCAGCAGGCAGGGATGTGCTTAGCGACAGCAATAGTAATTGTCCAGGCAGCAGGCAGGAATATTGTCTATAGTCAGTACAAGGATATTGTCAGCACAGCCAAAGCATTTGTCCGTAGGAATTGTCCAGGCAGAGACAGCCAGCCCTGCCATAATATTGGTCCTGGTGCACTGTTACCTGCAGACACTCATTGTACCGCTCTCCAGTCCTTCATAAACATACTGCCTCTTGCTACAACTAATTACTTCCATAGTTCAGTTAGCAGGCAGAGGTGTTGTCAGTTCATTCGGCAGGAAGAGGAATGATGGCAGTAAGCCAGCAGCAGGCTGAGGGCCTCAGTCAGGTAAGACCTGTGCACAGGGGCACAGGGGTAGAGGCTTCTCCCACCCAAATATCTTTGAAGCCTCCGGACACCAGACCCTAATCCGGAAATTACAAAACCTGGAGAAAACAAAAAAAAATAGTTTTCTCCATCCGGAAAATATGTGAGACCCCTGTGTATTGCAGTAGCAGGACAACAGATCAGTCCAAGCGGTAGGCAAAAGCATAGTCGATAAAACAGGGCAGGGTCAGTTCATGTGCAAGCAGTCCAAGCAGTAGGCAGAAGCGTAGTTGATAAAACGGGCCAGGGTCAGTTAATGTGGAAGCAGTCCAAATGGTAGGCAGAGGCATAGTCGAAAAACAGGCCAGGGTCAGTTCACGTGGAAGGCAGTGGCATGGTTATTTGAGGAAGCATGGAAAATGGTCAGCACAGACGATGAAAATGGGGAAATGTTTAAAAATATGGGCTAATATTTTAGGGATGTGTGGTAAAGTTGGAAGCATTCACCAATGCAAAGGCCAGGTTGGGAGGGATCTTTTCGAAAATCCCTTTTGCTGCATACACGACAATTTTTTTGGCGTCTTCGGCCTGCTTCAGATGGTGGAATGTTGTCCGGGAAGTGGTGCTCATAAAGTTGGCTAACAGCATCAGAGTGAAGGTTATCTGGAGGGGGGGGTCTTTGTTGATAGATAAGGGACATGACAACTTCTTCAATGAGTTTAAGGAAGTGGGTGGGGCTTTCCGTGGATTTGGTGTAGATTATGTATGTGTTATACATGGCCAAATGGATTGGATAAATTGCTACTTTCTTGTACCAGAAACGGGACCTCCTTATTGCCAAATAGGGCTGAAGCATTTGGTCATTGAAATCCATCCCCCCCCATGTAGAGATTGTAATCTTGGACACATGTTGGCTTTTCAATGGGACCTTGTCTTTTTTGAACCTCAACTGTAGTGCCACCATGGATGGTGAACATCATTTCTGTTATCCTTCCACCTCAAGGCCAGCGCTTCGTTGCATCTCAAAGTTGCTCTTTTCCCCTTTTGCAGTTTTTTGTTAACTAGAGATTGAAGGAAGCCCTTCCTATTCTTTCTGGAGGTTCCACAGGCCAGGGTTCTTAGCAAGGTATAGATGTTGGTGTAATAGTTGGCCCTTTGTTCAGCAGTGGGTATGCCAGGTCTCATACAATTTTTCAGTTGTGCCCATGTAGTATGCGTAATGCATACAGATATCCCGTGACTCTCTTGCAAAGCCTATAAAATGTTTCTCCATATCTGGCCCTTTTGCTAGGAATATATTGTTTTATTCCTAGCCGGCCTGAAAAGGGTAACAGGGACTCATCCACACATGTATGCTGCTCAGGGACATAGAGTTCTGCAAATCGTTGGGAAAAGAAATTTATCAGTGGGAGAATTTTACATAATTTATTGTAATTTGGATAATTTTGGGAGGGCACTGGGTGTTGTCGCTGAAATGAAGGAAGTGCATAATCATTTCATATCGGGACCTGGGCATTACGGCAGAATAAATGGGCATGTGGTGGATGGGGTTGGTGGACCAGTAGGCATGTCCTTCATTTTTTTTTGTAAGCCCCATGTTTATGGTGAGGCCCATAAACAATTTAAATTCCTCCAATGTCAAATCTTTCCACTCAAACAGACAGGCATATGATGATTGGGGGCTGCTGGCAATATGCTGCTGGGCATATAAATTGGTCCACGATAAATTGCAGCAAAGTGTCAGGCAAAAATAGATAAAAGCAATCAATTTCGGACAAATTTTGGGTATTGGCCTG
The DNA here is from genome assembly GCA_018402905.1 of Glandirana rugosa. Taxonomy (NCBI): domain Eukaryota; kingdom Metazoa; phylum Chordata; class Amphibia; order Anura; family Ranidae; genus Glandirana; species Glandirana rugosa. The sequence goes on from BLSH010539852.1 coordinate 70,754, forward strand.
CACATCTGGCTGTGTGGTAAAAGGGGGAATACTTGCTGTTCTCGAGTGGGAAGGCAGGCATGTTGTGTTGGCAAGACCATCTGGGAGGTATGTAGCAGCCCTGGCTCTTGGAGGATGTGACACTCCAGTGCTGGTAATTAGGGGAATCGAAGTTCCTGTGCTGGTACTTGGGCGTGATGCGGCAGCGCTGGTACTGGGCCTGGGCATTTATTTTCCGGGGGCCTATCGCTGGCGGCAGCGCTAGTACTGGGCCTGGGAATTTGTTCTCAGGGCATATCACTGGCGGCAGCGCTGGTACTGGACCTGGGAATTTGATCCTGGTTGCTGGCGGCTGCCTGGTTTCCAGAGGGACTCATTTTTCCTCCGATTAATTTGCCCATCTGCTGCTCTCAATCAGTTCAAATGCCAAATTTGATTCGAATTTAGAAATGGCATTGGAATCTGATGAGAACTTCCCGCTGCTCTCATCAGTCATGGAGAGGATCTGGAATGCCTCCTCGCTAATATATTCTCTTGGACATGCTGCTGATGGCTGTGCGACGGTTGGCAGGTGACGGTCACTGATGGGCTGTGCGACGGGTGGCAGGTGACAGTCACTGATGGGCTGTGCGACGGGTGGCAGATGGGTGGCAGGTGACGGTCACTGATGGGCTGTGCGATTGGTCGCAGGTGACGTTCACTGATGGCCTGTGCGATGGGTGGCAGGTGATGTTCTCTGATGGGCTGTGCGATGGGAGGCAGGTGATGTTCACGGATAGGTGATGACGGTCACTGGCAGGTGACTGGCGATGGTCACTGATGAGTGACGGGTGACTGGGGATAGTCACTGATGGGTAACGAGTGACTGGCGGTGGTCACTGATAGGTGACAGGTGGCTGGTGGTGGTCACTTATAGGTGACGAGTGACTGGCGGTGGTCACTGATAGATGAGGGGTGACTGGCCATGGTCACTGATGGGTGACTGGCGGTGGTCGCTGATGGGTGATGAGTGACAGGTCACGGTCACTGATGGGTGACAGGTGACTGGCGGTGGTCACTGATGGGTGACAGGTGACAGGCCATGGTCACTGATGGGTGACAGGCCACGGTCACTGACGGGTGACAGGTGACTGGCGGTGGTCACTGATGGGTGATGGTTGACAGACCACGGTCACTGATGGGTGACAGGCCACAGTCATTGATGGGTGATGGGTGCACCACTGAAGGTCACTGATGGCAGTGCACTTCATACTTTATGGGAATGGATGGGCACTGATGTGGTGACTGTTGGGTGTCAGGTGCAATGGGGGGGGGGGGGTAGGGTTGCCACATCATCCCTTTAATCCAGGACACATATTAATTACACAGGTTCTGTGGCTGATTAAAACTCACTTGGTGCCTTGTCTGCATTAAATTAGCCTCAGAACCTGTGCAATTCATATGTGTCCTGGATTAAAGGGATCATGTGGCAACCTTAGGTAGGGGTGATGTGACAGGTGTGATTGTACAGTACAATACACAGATCAGTAACTCACTGCTCCTGGCTCTTCCCTCCTCACACTGGAAACGGTGTGTGAGGAGGGATGAGCCGGTAACAGCTAGTTACCGGTCTTTGTTTACATTTGTGATCGGTTGTGAATGGATCCCAGCCGATCACATGGTAAAAGCCGCCGGCCAATGGCTGTTTACCAGGGTCGGTGATGAGCAGTGTTCCCGGGAACATGCCGCCACTGACATGCATGCTCCGTGTGGAAGGGGGAAGTACCATCTGTGATGAGTCGTGATTTGATCACGGCCGATCACGTGGTAAACAGCCATGCCCATTGGCTGTTCACTCCCGCCTGTGATGAGCTGTGTCTCCGACAGTGCAGGGATGCGCGCACCTGATCACACGCTTGCCCTGTTTGAATGGGCGGACGTCATATGACAGAATGAGAGCTGCACCGCTCCTCCGTCATTTGACGGTGGGTGGGCGGCAAGCGGTTAAACTGCCTGTCATGCTCAGTAATTGGGGCTCTGTGTACGGTTGTCCAGTATTTAGGAGGTTAAAACAGGCGCTAAGGAGGCAATACAACGCCTGTCTATTTCTCTCTGGAGGCCGGTTCACACTAGATGCGGTGTGAATTTACAGCGAATTTGCTCCAAATACACACCGCATCAAAATCGCAACCTGTTCATGCGAACTGATTGTAGAGTGTATGTTAAATCAGTGACAATCAGTTTGCAAAATGCAGCGCGATTTGCAGAATCAGATTGCATGGGTGTGAACACCCATACGATCTGATTCTGGTGCGGACAAAAAAAAGGGTCCTCCACGAGTTTGGTCCAAATGCGATGCAAATTCAGCCATACAGTTTGAGTTCACATTGCACAGACATCACATGTGAACTGCACAGCATGCAATGTCTGTCATCGCACTAGTGTGAACCGACCTTAAAGAACGATGCAAACCTCGGATCGTAATTCTAACAGAAAAGCAGCTGTAAATGATCCCTAAGAGATAAATACCGCATTCATTTTTGCCTTAAAATAAGTCATGCGGTATTTATCGTAAAAGTATTCAATTCACTAATACTTCACGCATTAACAATTGTGTTAAATATTTATGTTAACAATATGTAGCACTTAAATTTAGTGTTAGTTTTTTACATGTATTGAATTTTTTTCACAAGCTAAAGCTCAGTACACACTATAAGAAAATTAGAAAAAAAAATTAAACGGTCAATAACCTGATCAATAGTATAGTGCTTTCGACAGCCGATCCTAACTGTTGGGACAAAAAAGAAACAAGGGCACAAGCTCTAAAATTATTGTATGTGAACTCAATGTCCAATTTTCACTCAATGTGTACAGTAATCGTACGAAAATAATCGAATAGGGAAAAACACGTATGATCAGAAGAAAATAATGACCTGGAAAAAGGTGACAACAAACATAGAAATCATACGCAAGATAGAATGTTTGTCTCTGTCGTTCCAGAATTTTCATACATTCATAATTGTCTGTTACATTACCTTTGCGGAAAAATCGGACGAACGTTTGTCATATTTTCTCAAAGTGTGTACCCCACCTAACACTGGATCAGAGGAAGATTGTTCTATGAGTGAAGTCATACAGAAATATTGTGAAACTATGAAAACATCCTCCTTAGCCTAGGTTCGAGTTTTGTGCAGGTCGCGTTTGCATGAGCCTTGCCTAGCAAAACGCACCTTCCTAGAAATCGCAGCCAGCATGGGAACTGCACCACAGCGCGGGTTCGAATTTCAGAGTGGACAATGTGCCATTAGGAGTAATGGCACCTACCTGCGGGTGCTGCGTTTTGCGTGTGGGTGGTTGCAGCTGCAGAATGAAGTGTGGGTCCTGCAGTGGCTTCCACCCACACAAGTGTGAAATGACCCTCGTTCACATTGCTGCGACTTTAGGTGCAGAAAAAACGCTCCTTCGCTGTGTTTTTTGGACCTTTTGTCATGCGCATGACAAGTCGCAGCCTATTGTCAACGCCGACTTTGCGGTGCTGCATTTGAAAATGTAGTTCCTGCACTACTTTTGGCGAATTTAGGTGTGACATAAAAAGACATATGTGCATGAAGCTTTGAAATCGAGTGATGTGAATGAGGGTTTAGGCCCTTTTCACACAAGCATTCCAATCAGGTCCCCCTGCCAGTTTCTCAGGTGGACCTGATCAAAAGCTCCATATGAGTCTATGAGCAGGCTGGTTTAAATGGACTTGCGTCCATTTACAGGTGCTGGTCATATAATTAGAATATCATCAAAAAGTTGATTTATTTCACTAATTCCATTCAAAAAGTGAAACTTGTATATTATATTCATTCATTGCACACAGACTGATATATTTCAAATGTTTATTTCTTTTAATTTTGATGATTATAACTGACAACTACAAACAAGGAAAAATTTGGTCCTGGGACTTTAAATGAGATATGCCACATACGAACAAAAGTACAAGCGTATAAAAATTGTTATTTTATTCACATACTGTATAAAGATTAACATAATGATAAACATAATCATTCGTAAAGATCTGGCCATCAAGGGCCCTGAGAAGAGCTGACATAACACAATATAAGTAGAATAAAATCATCATGAATATAAAAACACATATGAGGTAAAAAAAATATATACATGACCAGATACATGATAATAGATGTAGAAGTCAGATGGTATGCACATTGATGGAACTCTATGCATTTCGTGGCTTATAGCCACTCGTCAGGAGTGCAATGCTATGAATTATCGTGGCTGTAAGTATAAATAAGATGAGTTAATCAGACTCATAAGGAATACAGAATAAGTACACCCATATATAGGGGGAGTTTCTCCTACTTACATGTCAGCTCAAAACATTGGTCTAGCTTGAGAGGAAGAGAGGGGAGAGCCATATCAGGGTCTGACCCGGGGCTGAGGCAAGGATGATCCCGTCCCAACCAAGGGAAACAGCACAGGGTGGAAACCATGGTGAATAAGGTAATCCATACCAAGGAGGGAGACATGGAAGGACACATCAATTCCAGTCTACTCTAAAATTGTAAAAAATGTAACAAATATAATGAATAATAAATTTGTATATACATACATATGCACACACACAGGTGGCACATGCACAAGTGTATAGGAGTAGATATAGTAGGTAATGTCAGTTATACGCTTGTACTTTTGTTCGTATGTGGCATGTCTCATCTAAAGTCCCAGGACCAAATTTTTCCTTGTTTGTATGTAAATTTAGGGATGGAGGCATGTCGCAGTGGGTGCGACAGATCACAATTTCTTTTTTCTCATTGCAGTTTGGGTGGAAGACACCCCTGGTCTCCCGTGATCTGTCACACTACCACCATAGACGAGCCACATTGCTCTGTCTATTTCCATACTGATACTCATATATAGATTATCTTTTTCTGACCACAACTCATCTTTTTAATTTGGTACATTATCCATTTTTTATCTGGCCAGTGGGAAGGGGTGAGCCTTCTGAGTCTTTCCCGGGGCTGCGATGCATGGCAGGTCCTCCCCGCCTCCTCCCTGGCCTGGTGGCGGGCGGGGGGTGTCCTCCCATGCATCGGCGTCATGCCCACACGCCCTGATCGTGACGCAATATGACGCCACAATGCCTGGGTGGTAGTTTTTGCATCGGACGTCTGGGAGTGGTTGGATGTGGACAGATCTCCAGCACAATGCTCTGCATTTGGGATCTGTCTCCCACACCTGTCTCCCTTATGCGTCTTGCATGACGTTGGCAGGTGCCCGCCCTCCACCTGGGGGATTTTCCCAGACAGAGCCAGCCAGCACATTACCTTCAGGTCGACACACCTGATCAGCACACACCCCACACCTGGGGTATTTATAGATAGGGCAAGCTAGCACACTACCTTCAGGTCTCACTCCTTTGCAGCACTCCTTACCCAATACTACTTGGTAAGTCATATTTTGGGGCTTTACATATCCCTGCACCTTACAACTGGTTATTCCAGTACCTGTTAGTGTTCACTCAGTAGTTGAGTGATCCCACTAACTTATTCACAGCTTCCCCTTCCTTTACTTTGGTTTTGCACTGTCAAGTTGTTTTCCTCCATTCACTTTTTATTCCATCCTTATTTCTCCCTGGTGATATTGGTTTTCTCTACCTTCTTTATTCCCCATTCTCCATCCTTGGTGGTCAGCATGGACACTCTCCTGCTACTCTAACTGACATTACCTACTATATCTACTCCTATACACTTGTGCATGTGCCACCTGTGTGTGTGCATATGTATATACATATTTATTATTCATTATATTTGTTACATTTTTTACGATTTTAGAATAGACTGGGATTGATGTGTCCTTCCATGTCTCCCTCCTTGGTATGGATTACTCTATTCACCATGGTTTCCACCCTGTGCTGTTTCCCTTGGTTGGGACGGGATCATCCTTGCCTCAGCCCCGGGTCAGACCCTGATATGGCTCTCCCCTCTCTTCCTCTCAAGCTAGACCAATGTTTTGAGCTGACATGTAAGTAGGAGAAACTCCCCCTATATATGGGTGTACTTATTCTGTATTCCTTATGAGTCTGATTAACTCATCTTATTTATACTTACAGCCACAATCATTCATAGCATTGCACTCCTGACGAGTGGCTATAAGCCACGAAATGCATAGAGTTCCATCAATGCGCATACCATCTGACTTCTACATCAATTATTATGCATCTGTTCATGTATATATATTTTTTACATCATATGTGTTTTTATATTCATGATGATTTTATTCTACTTATATTGTGTTATGTCAGCTCTTCTCAGGGCCCTTGATGGCCAGATCTTTACGAATGATTATGTTTATCATTATGTTAATCCTTTATACAGTATGTGAATAAAATAACAATTTTTATACGCTTGTACTTTTGTTCGTATGTGGCATGTCTCATTTAAAGTCCCAGGACCAAATTTTTCCTTGTTTGTATGTAAATTTAGGGATGGAGGCATGTTGCAGTGGGTGCGACAGATCACAATTTCTTTTTTCTCATAACTGACAACTAAGGAAAATCCCAAATTCAGTATCTCAGAAAATTAGATTATTACTTAAGACCAATACAAAGAAAGGATTTTTAGAAATCTTGGCCAACTGAAAAGTATGTACATGAAAAGTATGAGCACGCACAGCACTCAATACTTAGTTGGAGCTCCTTTTGCCTGAATTACTGCAGCAATGCGGCGTGGCATGTTGTCGATCAGTCTGTGGCACTGCTCAGGTGTTGAGAGCCCAGGTT
>BLSH010539852.1:77505-88210 GCA_018402905.1 Glandirana rugosa
GACGTCATTAAGTCCGTTTTCCTCGGGGTTGATTCATAACTCAGTTATGTCAGCTCTTCTCAGGGCCCTTGATGGCCAGATCTTTACGAATGATTATGTTTATCATTATGTTAATCCTTTATACAGTATGTGAATAAAATAACAATTTTTATACGCTTGTACTTTTGTTCGTATGTGGCATGTCTCATTTAAAGTCCCAGGACCAAATTTTTCCTTGTTTGTATGTAAATTTAGGGATGGAGGCATGTTGCAGTGGGTGCGACAGATCACAATTTCTTTTTTCTCATAACTGACAACTAAGGAAAATCCCAAATTCAGTATCTCAGAAAATTAGATTATTACTTAAGACCAATACAAAGAAAGGATTTTTAGAAATCTTGGCCAACTGAAAAGTATGAGCATGTACAGCACTCAATACTTAGTTGGGGCTCCTTTTGCCTGAATTACTGCAGCAATGCGGCGTGGCATGGAGTCGATCAGACTGTGGCACTGCTCAGGTTGCTCTGATAGTGGCCTTCAGCTCTTCTGCATTGTTGGGTCTGGCATATCGCATCTTCCTCTTCACAATACCCCATAAATTTTCTATGGGGTTAAGGTCAGGCGAGTTTGCTGGCCAATTAAGAACAGGGATACCATAGTCCTTAAACCAGGTACTGGTAGCTTTGGCACTGTGTGCAGGTGCCAAGTCCTGTTGGAAAATGAAATCTGCATCTCCATAAAGTTGGTCAGCAGCAGGAAGCATGAAGTGCTCTAAAACTTCCTGGTATACGGCTGCGTTGACCTTGGACCTCAGAAAACACAGTGGACCAACACAAGCAGATGACATGGCACCCCAAACCATCACTGTGGAAACTTTACACTGGACCCTATAGCGGAGTTCCACTCGTTTTTTTGTTTATTAAAAGTCAGCAGCTACAAAAAGTGTAACTGCTGACTTTTAATAAATAGTAACTTACCTGTCTCCCGGTCCAGCAATGGCTGCGCCTGAAGCCTCGCTTGTCTCCCCCCTCCTCCCGATGGCCCCGTCATTCCTAGTGTGGGCACCCAGCCCGGCTTTATGGCCGGGCACCCACTGCGCATGCGCGAGTCGCGCTGCGCGTTCCTAGTGGCCAGGCAATCTTCTGGGACCTGTGACGTGTCCCAGAAGATTGCCAGGAGGGAGGGGCCACCTAGGAGGAGAGGATGAGTCGCCTAGGCGGCCCAGAGGTGGAAGGTGGAAGAGGGACAGGAAGTCTCTGAAACCTGGGGTCACACTCCCCCCCCCCCCCCCCAAAAAAAAATGACATGCCAAACGTGGCATGTAAGGGGGTGAGGAGTGCTTAAAGCGGAAGTACCATTTTTGGGTGGAACTCCGCTTTAAGCAACGTGGATTGTGTGCCTCTCCTCTCTTCCTACAGACTCTGGGACCCGGATTTCCAAAGGAAATGCAAAGTTTACTTTCATCAGAGAACATAACTTTGGACCACTCAGCAGCAGTCCAGTCCTTTTTGTCTTTAGCCCAGGCGAGACGCTTCTGACAATGTCTGTTGTTCAAGAGTGGCTTGACACAAGGAATGCGACAGCTGAAACCCATGTCTTGCATACGTCTGTGCATAGTGGTTCTTGAAGCACTGACTCCAGCTGCAGTCCACTCTGTGAATCTCCCCCACATTTTTGAATGGATTTTGTTTCACAATCCTCTCCAGGGTGTGGTTATCCCTATTGCTTGTACACTTTTTTTCTACCACATATTTTCCTTCCCTTCGTCTCTCTATTAATGTGCTTGGACACAGAGCTCTGTGAACAGCCAGCCTCTTTTGCAATGACCTTTTGTGTCTTGCCTTCCTTGTGCAAAGTGTCAATGGTCGTCTTTTGGACAACTGTCAAGTCAGCAGTCTTCCCCATGATTGTGTAGCCTACAGAACTAGACTGAGAGACCATTTAAAGGCCTTTGCAGGTGTTTTGAGTTAATCAGCTGATCAGAGTGTGGCACTAGATGTCTTCAATATTGAACCTTTTCACAATATTCTAATTTTCAGAGATACTGAATATGGGATTTTCCTTAGTCGTCAGTTATAATTATCAAAATTAAAAGAAATAAACATTTGAAATATATCAGTCGGTGTGTAATGAATGAATATAATTTACAAGTTTCACTTTTTGAAATGAATTAGTGAAATAAATCAACTTTTTGATGAAATTCTAATTATATGACCAGCACCTGTACATCCTCCTACCTCTGAGTCTGTTAGCCCTTGTTCACATTGAATGCGTCTCTAAAAATCGTGAGATATCGCGCAATTTCAAAGCCGCATGTCAGTGCGGCTTCATGTATAGATGTCTATCCAAGTCACACCCAAAATCGCAAACGTAGTGCAGGAACTAATTTTTCAAATTGAAGCGACACCACAAAGTCGGCGTTTCACCGTTTTGAACAGAGTCATTGTTGACAATAGGGTGTGACTTGTCATGCAATGTGAACGAGTGCTTAAGGTCCAGAAAAAATAAACAGAAAAGGACTGTTTTTCCGGACCTATGGCCTCATGCACACAGGACGTTTTAAAAACATCAGCGCTAAAAACGCACGTTTTGCCATTAACATTTTGCCACATTTTTGCGAGTTTTCCCGCGTACACTTTTTTTGATGCTTTTCCATTAAAAACACTAACTACAATGTAAAAAACGCCTTAAAACGTCATACGCTGGCGCATTTAGCTGCATTTAGTCACATTTTTGCCGTTTTTTTTTCCATGTCGTTTTTACCGATCCTGGAAGCACAGGCTGTCGTGTTTTTCTACTGCCCCTAAACACTTATGCTTCCAGACGCCTCTGACAGTTTATGTGTGCATGGACAGGTAAAAAACGCCCTTAACAGCAGCTGTAAAAACGTCCTGTGTGCATGTGGCCTAAAGGTAACGGAAGCCCTCGGGCACTCAAGGTTTTCACATTGGGGTGGATTGGGGGGGATTTTTGAGGTGCTTTACAGACGCTATTTTTAGCTAAATAGTGTGTGTAAAGCTCCTCAGTGTGAAAGGAGCCTTAGTGTGCCTTCATTCACAGAATGATCTCCCTCTGGTGCAATATTACAATGTATTTACATGCCTGGGCTCAGGGCCTGTTCACACAGGGGCTATCTGACTTCAGGGGAATTTGCTAGGCGACTTTCAGAACAACTTCAGGGCGACTTACAACACAACTTATGCCAGGCGACTTTGCCTGTGGCCAATCAGAGAAGGGAGGGAGGGGGTTGCCCCAAATAAATTCTATTTTCACTGTAAAGTCGCTTGCATTAAGATGGGGGATCCAACTTGAATGCGACTTCTTTTGAATCCTATGGGCGCAAGTCGGATAGAAGTCGCCTTGAAATCATGCAGGAACCTTTTTTTTGAATTCGGAGTGACTCAGTAGTGTACTTTAAGACGGCTCTCATTCATTTCAATGGGATTTCACTTGTCAAGCGACTTGGGGTGACTCAAGTCAGAGCACAAGTCGCCCCTGTGTGAACGGGCTCTCGGGTAGAACAATTCAACATCGATACATTGTATAGTTTAGGGTGCTGACCAGTGCAGCAGAGTTCTCCTCATTGTTATTTTGTACATTCCTAAAATATTGATTGTCTGTACCATGAGATAAATAGTAAATGTGTGTGTGTTTTTTAAAGCTACATTTGCGTTGGCGACTAATTCCAGTCCAAATGACAGTGGCAGGAACCTGCTGATTCCTGCAGCTGCTTCTGCCATCCGTGAGAGGCTGGCTGGGGCTGCTGTGCCCTGTACACTTCAATGACAGATCGACAATGGACACAGCTATCCATGGCTGCTTGCACAGTCAGCGATTACCTGCAGTGATTGCTGCTGGGCACAGACAATTGGTTGTGAAGATAGCCATGGATAGCTGTGTCCACCGCCGACCTGTCATTAAAGTGTACAGGGCTCAGCGGCCACAGCCAGCCGCTCACAGATGGCAGAAACAGCTGCAGGAATCAGTAGATTTCTGCTTCTGTCATTCACACTGGGACTAGTCTCACAAGCGAATGTAGCCTTATTAAAGTGACTCTAATAATTCTCAATTTTTTTTTTGGGATATTGATCACAATTCTATATTTTACTTGAATTTAATTATTTTATTATTGTATGTGATATGTAAAAAATGTTGAACTGACCCCATTGTTTGGCTTTTTATGGCTTGCCTATGTAAAATATTTGTAGAGTTTGTGTTCCTGTTTTGCTTCTGACATCTTCGATCACAACAAATCCGACATTAAAATCATGTGACTTCCCTTGAAATCGCACAATTTCAAATCCACATGTCAGTGAGACTTGGCTGACATCTGTGCAATTTCATGCACAGATATCTATGCAAGTCGCACCTGAAATCAGCAAAAACAGTGCATGAACTTCTTTTTTCAAATTGCCGCGGCACCTCAAAGTAGGTGTTGCACCTATTTGAACAGTTCCATTTCTGACCATGGGGAGCGACTTGTCATGCGATTTGAATCTGTCAAATTGCACGACAAGTGTGATCAAGGGCTTAGGGCACATTAAAGGGGGTGATAAAAGCAAGTGCTTGAGCCAGTGTGTTACTGCCTCCTGACTGCCCACCAAAACAAGGGCATGCAGCCTCTCAAGGCTGTACACATGCCACAATAGCAGCAAAAATGAAGGGCTGCAAAATCACGCTGGACTGCAGCAAAAGTAGTGTATGCACAACGATTGGAACCGGATTGCATGGTACTTTTATACCATGTGATTCAATGCAGGCAAACGCACTGCATTTCCAGGGTCATTAACATTGCACCCCCTGCAGAATGCAAGGGCAGTGTGGTTTTAAAGCGGTGTGGGGAACGTGGATTTCCCGCAGCGTGTTCTGGTGTGAACCGACCATAAAAGGCACGTTGCATATGATGGATGGCACTGCTGCCAGACGTGACCCATTTATGTGAACCGGGCTGCACCATAACTGCCCTGCAACACATCACACTATTTACTTTTTTTTTTCTAACTTTATTTAACCACTTGACCACTGGGCACTTAAACCCCCTTAACAACCAAACCAATTTTCAGCTTTCAGTGCTCTCACATTTTGAATGACAATTACTCAGTCATGCAACACTGTACCCATATGATATTTGCATCCTTTTTTTCACACAAATAGAGCTTTCTTTTGGCGGTATTTAATCATCGCTGGGTTTTTTATTTTTTGTGCTATAATTAAAAAAAAGACAGAAAATTTTGTAAAAAAATGAATTTTTCTTTGTTTCTGTTATAAAATTTTGCAAATTAGTAATTTTTCTTCATAAATTTTGACCAAAATTTATACTGCTACATATCTATGGTAAAAAAAAACAAAACAAATTAGTGGATATTATTTGGTCTTTGTGAAGGTTATAGAGTCTACAAGCTATGGTGCCAATCACTGAATATTGATCACACCTGATGTACTGATGGCCTATCTCATTTCTTGAGACCCTAACAAGCCAGGAAAGTACAAATACCCCCCCCAAATGACCCCAAATGAAGTAGACATTCCAAGGTATTTAGTAAGAGGCATGGTGAATTTTTTGAAGTTGTAATTTTTTCCCACAATTCTTGCAAAAGGAATATTTTTTTTTGTTATATGTTAACAGGTTACTTCTCACACCCAGCATATGCATACCACAAATTACACCCAAAAACACATTCTACTACTCCTCCTGAGTATGGTGATACCACATGTGTGAGACTTTTACACAGCCTGGCCACATACAGAGGCCCAACATGCAGGGAGCACCATCAGGCGTTCTTGGAGCATGAGTTACACATCTAATTTCTTGACTAACTGCACTTTTGAAGGTCCTGGAGCACCAGGACAATGGAAACGTCTAAAAAATGATCCCATTTTGGAAAGCAAACACCCCAACGTATATTCTAGGAGGCATAATGAGTCTTTTGAACGTGTCATTTTTTTCCACAAGTTTTTGGAAAATGTGGAAAGAAAATGAAAATGCATTTTTTTTACACAAAGTTGTCGATTTATACAATATTTCTAACACACAGCATGTACCTAGCAAAAATTACAGCCCAAAATATATTCTGCTACTCCTCCCGAGTATGGCGATACCACATGTGTGACACTTTTACACAGCCTGGCCACATACAGAGGCCCAACATGTAGGGAACACCGTCAGGTGTTCTAGGGGCATACATTCCAAATCTAATTTGACTATCTTTTACACTATTGTGAGGCACTGTGGTGGCACAGATAGGCACTGTAGTGGTACGGATAGGCAGTGTAGTGGCACGGATGGGCAGTGTAGTGACATGGATGTGCAGTGTAGTGGCATGGATGGGCATTGCAGTGGCACGGATGGGCATTGCAGTGGCACGGATGGGCACTGTAGTGGCACCAATGGGCACTGTAGTGGCATGGATGTGTCACGGATGAGAACTGATGTGGTATGGATGAGCATGAATGAGGCACAAATGAGCCATGGATGGGGATGGATGAGCCGTGGATGGGGATGGATGAGCCGTGGATGGGGATGGATGAGCACGGATGGGGATGGATGAGCACGGATGGGGATGGATGAGCATGGATGGGGATGGATGAGCACGAATGGGATGACTGAGCATGAATGAGGATGGATGAGCACGGATGGGGATGACTGAGCACGGAAGAGGATGACTGAGCATGGATGGGGATGGATGAGCTGGATGGGTGAGGATGGCTGGATGGGTACTGTAGAGGCACGGATGGGCACTATAGAGGCATGGATGTGTCACGGATGAGAACTGATGTGGTATGGATGAGCATGAATGAGGCACAAATGAGCCACGGATGGGGATGGATGAGCACGGATGGGGATGACTGAGCACGGATGGGGATGGATGAGCACGGATGGGAATGGATGAGCACAGATGGGGATGACTGAGCATTAAAGAGGGTGACTGAGCACGGATGGGGATGGATGAGCTGGATGGGTGAGGATGGCTGTATGGCTATGGATGGGTGGCTGAGCATGGATGGATGAGCATGGATGGGGTGAGGATGGCTGGGTGGGTGAGCACAGATGGGGTGAGGATGGCTGGATGGGGTGAGAATGGCTGGGGTGAGGATAGCTGGGTGGGTGGTGGACGTGGATGGATGGTGGGGGGTGCAGCCTGTCCCTCACTATCACTTAACAGCGCTGTGGGCATTGCCCACAGCGCTGCAGCACCTCCTCACTCTGCCCTCTCTCCTCTCACAATGCACCGATCGGTGCCGAGAGGAGAGAGAAAAGCCGGCGGAAGCTTGTTTACATGTGATCGCTCCATCATTTGACGGAGCGATCACGTGGCGAAAGGCAGCTCACAGCGGCCATTCACCGCGATCTGGGGACCCGGCGGTCAAGGATGTTCCTGTGTGCGCACCCTAGGGGGCGCGCGGGAAGCGCGATTCTGGGAGGACGTCAATAGACGTTCTCCCAGAATTAAGCAACCGCCCTGTAGCCGTCATTCGGCTATGGGCCGGTTGTTAAGTGGTTAAAGTGTTACTAAACCCAGGACCCTGCATTCACTATATCTGGTCTCTCACAGTACACAGAACATGAATGCAATTATTTTAGTAAATATAAACTACTAAATAACTTTTCTCATCAGCAGTATATAGCGTCTTATTACTTCTACCAGTGTCTGGTAAAAGCTTGCAGGAGTTTTCATTTACCTCTGACTGTCCTATGAGGTTGTATGACCCCTGACCCTCTGTCTGAACAGTGCTGATTGGTCCTGTGCTGATCACATACATTCTCCCAAGAAAAGAAAACTCTCTAGCAATATACACAAACTGGGCATGTGCAGAGTGCCACCTAGGGCTCTGTACTTTTAGCAGATGGATTGTGGACAGAAAAAGAAGAAGAGGATCAGAGAAGACAGGATCAAACAGCCTTTTTTACAGAATGCAGAGGATTAACCCCTTAGGTTCCACAGTGAGTATAACAAGCATGCTTTAATGTATAAACAGACTAATGTTACTGTTGTGGGTTTAGTAATATTTTATCACAATGTGCACAGCAGCGCATTGCATGTGGCTGGCTGGCATTTTCAGGGTTAAAACAGACCTGAGGAGGCGATATATCACTTGCTCACTGCCTGTCAAACGTCCCTGAAAAGTCATCCACGGCAGTTGCTTTTCAGAGTGGCGACATGGACTGCCACACATGAGAAGGAGCCCTTATAAAGCAAAACAATTGTGTTCTATGTGCCCTGTCCCCGCCATAAGGGTCCTTTCAAACGGGCGCTCTGCTGACTGTCCCTGTCAGAGCCCCGCTCTCCTCTATGGGGAGATCGGATGAAAACAGACTGCCTGTCTATTTTCATCCAATCCAATCTGCCAAAAATAGGGTCACCATCCGTCTGGATTCCACAGACAGGATCGGATCGGATCGGATAGCGGCGGATGTCAGCAGACATGTCACTGCTGACATCTGCCGCTCCATAGGAGTGAATGGAACGACTGTTCAGGTCTGCCTGAAAAACTGACAGGAAGATCTGATCGGAAAGCCAGTGTGAAAGGGGCCTATCGCTGCTGGAGGCTGATTGAGGCTGGATTGCTGTGTGTTGCAGCGCCCCCCCACCTCATGTCCTTGCAATGTGCTGCCATGCACTTTGTGGCACTTGAATAAATGTAAAAAAAGAGTAAGTAGTATGATGCCTTGTAACAACATATTGCACCTCCTGTACACAACAGACATCAACCCACACCAAGTTAGCACCAGGCTGATGTGAATGAGCCCTTAGAAATGCAATACAGCCATCTCTGGGGGTTAGGGTTGCCACCTCATCCCTTTAAAACCGAGCATATATTAATTAACCACTTCAGCCTGGAAGGATTTACCCCCTTCCTGACCAGAGCACTTTTTGTGATATGGCACTGCGTCGCTTCAACAATTGCGCAGTCGTGCGACGTTGTACCCAAACAAAATTGATGTAATTTTCCCCCCCAAAAATAGAGCTTTCTTTTGGTGGCATTTGATCACCTCTGCGTTTTTTATTTTTTGTATTATAAACAAAAAAAGAGTGACAATTTTGAAAAAAAAAAAACATTTTTTTAACTATAATACATATCCCCAAAAAATATATATATAAAAAAACAAATGTATTCATCAGTTTAGGCCGATATGTATTCTTCTACATATTTGTGGTAAAATTTTACTGGTAATGGCGGTAATCTGCGATTTTTAGCGGGACTGCGACATTGCGGCGGGCAAATCTGACCCCAAATGACACATTTTTTGGGACCACTGACATTATTACGTTGATCAGTGCTATAAAAATGCATTGATCAATGTATAAATGACACATGGCAGGGAAGGGGTTAAATCGAGGGGGTGATCAAGTGTGTTCCCTGGGTGGGTTCTAACTGTAGGGGGGGGGAGTGGGCTGCCAGGAACATGACAGAGATCACTGTTCCCGATGACTGGGAGCAGCAGATCAGTGTCATGTCCACTGTCAGAACGGGGATCCGCCTTGCTTACATTGGCAGATCCCCGTTCTGCCCATGTACAAGGTGATCGCGGGTGGACATCGAGTCCGCGGGACCTGTGGGCACGCTCCCGCAATATGCAGTGGGCGCGCCCGCAATAGCTTGTGCATGGACCGCCATACAGCTGCTGCGATTCACGCAGGAGAGCCGACCTGCTGCCATATAATGACGGTGGCTGGTCGGCAAGTGGTTAAACAGGTTCTGAGGCTGATTAAGGTGGTAATTAAATTAACTTGGTGCCTCATCTGCATTAAATTAGCCTCAGTACCTGTGTAATTCATATGTGTTCGGGTTTAAAGGGATGAGGTGGCAACCCTACTGAGGGTCCTGTAGGCAGGATGGGGGCTGCAAAGACACTGCAGGAGATCAGCTGCTCTGGGATTACACAAAGGAAAAAAAATTGTGAAAACAGTTTTTTTATTAAAAAAAAAAATATATATATATATATTTATTATACACAGAAAAAATGTCATTGCCTTTATTATTTTAGATCTACTAGAGCTTCTGCTGCATGTGAGCACATCATTTCCATGTGGCTGCCACAGGATGGAGTTCCTTGAACAGCATACAGCTCCATCCCTTCATCTTTACGACTCTTTCCTTGGCTCCGTCAAGTCTCTATGGTGCTTGACTGCTGGATTCAGTGGAAAGAGCAGGAGGGGCTCCTCTACTCATTTCTCCTCCTGTACTCTATGGTAAGCAGCCGCAGCAGCTGAGACCAGTCTACAGGCAGCACAAGGAGCAGCATTGCCTGGAAGCCGGCATCCAGGTACTCTTCTACTGGAACTTTCTGTGTCCTTGTCCTCCTCATTACTTCATATGTACTGCTCCACATCTACACTACGCCTGCCAGCACTCCATGGGAAGGTTGGCATACTACACTGTGTGTATGTGTGACATTGTGAGGATGGGGGGCACTACAGCATCCTCCTAACCTAGGGGTACACATGACTTGTACCTGCTCTCACTCTTCACCTCTGTCTGTATGCTTATTATCATCATCTACATCACTACCCTACATTATGATAACACAGCTCAGCCTCCTTCTATTCTATTATAGTGTGTTGTATGAAAGCACATACTACTCTATACGTCATCCATATCCTGGGGATGGCAAGAGTTTAATCCATATACTACCTTACACTGATCTACCTATAGATACGTCAATTATCTTTCACAATATGTTTTACTAATATATATATATATATATATATATATATACACCCCC
>BLSH010539852.1:100212-110700 GCA_018402905.1 Glandirana rugosa
CACTCCTGAACCTTGCACTCTGTATGTAGCACACTCCTGAACCCTGCACTCTGTATGTAGCACATTCCTGAACCCTGCACTCTGTATGTAGCACATTCCTGAACCCTGCACTCTGTACGTAGCACATTCCTGAACCCTGCACTCTGTACGTAGCACACTTCTGAACCTGCACCCTGTACGTAGCGCACTCCTGAACCCTGCACCCTGTACGTAGCACACTAGAAATAGCGTATGAAAACTGCCTCCCATTAAATGAGCGTTTTCACACTCGGGCGGTGCGCTTGTGGGGTGGGAAAAAAATTCCTGCAAGCAGCATCTTTGGGGTGGGTTGGGAGCGCTGTAACCAGCTTTTCCAAAATGCCCCTGGCCATTGCAATGAATGGGTAGCGCTTCCAAAGCGCCTGAAAACAACGGACACTTTAGCGATGTTTTGCTGGCACCTCAGTGTGAAAGTAGCCTAAATAAAATTAGAGTGCAAAATCTGGTGCAGCTGTGCATAGAAACCAATCTGCTTCCAGTTTTTTTTTTGTCCAAGCTTAATTGAATAAACTGAAGTTAGAAGCTGGCTACCATGCACAGCTGCACCAGGTTTTGCTCTCTCCAGTTTTAATAAATCAACCCCAAGGTGTTTTTCCATGAATGGGTTTCTGCTAGCCAATATAAGCCACCAATCAAATTAAGGCGTCTGTTTTATTTGCTTACTTATTTATTTATTTATTTATTTTGGCCAGATACTGACACTGAAGATATAAAAATGGAGATGAAGATGAAAGTCAAACATAAAATCAGAAGATTCTAATAAAGGTGAATTTATTTCTAAGACTTACATTTTATTGATTATCGTGTAGTTAACTGTTTTGGACAGTTTATAAAAGGAAAAAAAACTTTCAAATCAGATTTTATTACCTTTCTTTGTTTTGTCTTTTTTCTGTCATGTAATGCATAATCTTGTCGTGTTTAAAAAATGTAAAAATAGATTGTTGTCTTTTTTCTGTCATCGAATGCACTTTACCTATATGTTCATACAGTAAATAGAGCTGGACAAGTACCGTACTGGGTCCCTAATCATATGTTTGTCTATTTTTTAGTGTGATCTGCTAAGTGGAATGAATAATCTTGTCGTGTTTAAAAAATGTAAAAATAGATTGTTGATTATGGTAATTAGTAATAATAGAAATTATATAATTGCTGGAAGGCAGCCATATCTGTCCAGACTCGGCTTTTTGCTAAGTTGTAACTACACAATGATTGTGCTTTGTTGTTCACTCAAAACACAAGTCTGCTAGACAAATTGAATACAAAAGTGCTTTTACATTTTATAGGTTTTATCTGAGCAGTCATTTGGCAAGATGGTTAAAGGGAATCTATGCTAGGTACCACTGTGATTTGAAAACACAGGGTTATGAGCACATTTAAAAACTGTGGTGCAGACCTTATGAGCAGCTATGTAATACTCCTAACATGGGCTCCTGGCACTCCCCACATTTCCTGACTATGTGAACAAACACTAGAATATATTAAGTGCAGCAACTAAACTAAAGGTGCAATAGTGACTAATGTGCGTGCTGATTAGCTATACGTATTATCACTTGCAGTAAAGATCTTAGGTCAAAAAATCAATTAAAGTGCAGATGCTGTAAACTCTGTGAAAAAATGTGCAAAAAATATTGTTTTGTAATACATCCATCAGAATTGAAATAATAATCACATAAATAATCAAAAAGGGTCCTTATGAATAAAGTGCTCTTGTGCAAAACTGTCTTTGACCAGATTCCAACCACTACAAATGTCAGTTTATATTTAGGCAAAACTTGATTGTAAGCTGAAAAGCAATCGACACCTTTTCACCCGTGCTGCCCTTCACCAGTTTTGCCCTCACCTTATGGGCGTAATATATGCGCCTTTGGTTATATTAATCCCTTGCAGCGTCCTTTCTGTAGCTCACTTTGCTCCTTGGTATCAAACGCCTGCCCACATCATTCTTCCTGATTGATTCCCATTAGCTCCGGTGGTCACATGTGAAAGCAATAGAGCTAACCTAGTGCTTCATCATTTCATTTAAAATTCATTTTCACATCCACATAACAATTGAACACTCACATGCATAGAATAAAAACATGCCTAGTATGTATGTAAAACAGCAGTTGTCCTGTATCACCTGCCCCCGGTTCAGCAGCCCCGGTTGTAAGCGCTCTCTTATACCGATGTGCTCCTAGCTGTCCTTCCTAGCTTCACATCTGTCAGCTGCTCCAGTCCCTCCTAATAGGTTTATATGTACTAAAGTTTCCCTTTAGCGCATATAAAATATTGTCATGGAAATATGGAATACCAACCCATATAATGTCATTTTTGGAGAGATGCTTTCAATAGGAACATGTCTAAAGGGATGCAGGCCCAGCAGTTTTCCTCATTAGTGCTCTCCAGCTGCACAGCTGACCGTTAATTATGAAAACACTCCCATTAGACCCGATCAGTACAGAGGCACAGAGAAACACAGAGGGATAAGGGATAAAGGATTTCTTTGGAATAACAAAAGGTAGGAATCTACAGCAGGGGTTGTTATAATCCTTGCAATGTACATAGATCACCCAGAGGGAAATGTATTTACTCTTACGTTCACTGACAGACGCAGCCCTTCATTAGACAAGTGGGGGTTTATGCTCATATCACTAGGAGTAGACTAGGCAAAATAAAACAAAAGCATAGGTTGGCCCCTCCCAGGGGGCCGTCCTCACCTTAGCATATAACCCCCTGCTAGACAATAGCATATCAGTTTTTATTGCCTAGTGCAAGGAGTTAGACCTGGTTCCCTGTGGGATCTGCGTTCTTCTGAGGTTTTTTCTGATGAAGACTGCTATCAAGAAGCCGGCTGGTGGTATAGAGGATTTCTAGAATCCAAAAGCTTTCCCCAGTCCGGCCAACGTCTGTGCGAGCTACCCTTAGCCTTGACGGGGACACGCCGCATAGGGCCCGTTACGTGCGGGCTGCCAGTGGCTGATCCCACTTGTGCCCAGTGACTGGTTTGTTCCTGTCCAGTGGCCTGGCCAGCAGCATCCCTCTCCGTGGGGAGAAAAGTCTGCTCCGGGTGGCTACCCGCTGCGCCCGTCGGATCGGTGAGTGGACCCCTCTTCTGCCCTAGGGGCGCGGAGAGGGGCACCTGGGCAGCTTCTGAGGTAGCCGGCCGGTGGGGGCTTATTAGTGGATACCCATCTGGGGTTGTAATCTTCCCCCCCCCCCCGCGGTACCAAAACCCGCACTGACCGTTTTGAGCACTGTATTCAGGCGATTCACCGCCATTTCGTGGTGGATCACCGTTCGTTCGCCGCCATTTTGCCGTAGCTCGGCATGTTTTGATGGCAGCGGCCATTTTTCTGTAGCCCATGCGGTTTCCAGCCTGTCCTCTGGGTCCCCCAGTGGCTTTTCTCGGTATTACGGGGAAGTGATAAAAACGGCAGAGGCACTTACGTTTTCGCTTGGACAGCGTGGATGACAGACGCGGCGGTGCAGGCTCTTAAAGTGGAGTGTTTTTTTTCATTGCTCATTCCGGTCATAGCGCTGAGGCATCAAGAAACAGCAAGTATAGCTGGCTCTCCCTGGGTGCTGGTAGCGGTGGGTGCAATCCTTCCGGGTCTCCCTGGCTGATTGGTGGGGTAGAGGTGGTGGTCACACAGTGGGGGTGCCGGAAGTCTGGGATATCAGAGGCCGGCAGTGCTATGGCAGGGGTACCTGCGGAGCAGCAATCCACGCCGGGGTCCCTGGTGTCCTTGGAACAGCTGAGGGCAGTATTTGGTGAATTCTTTCCCCAGGCGGGGGACCCAAAAAATGCCCGCCCCCGTTATTCTTCGGGGGAGGATTCGGAACCAGAGAGCGCCTCTGTGGTCACGGGAACCCCCGTGGAGCTATCAGAGATGAAACTGATACCCTCAGACGGTGAAGATGATCAGGGGGCTTCATCTTCGCGCGACAAAGTGATAGTGGCTGCCCTGATCACTGATATTCGCGAGTCCATGCGGCTTGACCAAGCAGGGGAGTCGCATGAGTCCGCATATATTTGTGGGTCGCTTAAGCCCCCTAGGTCTCCCAGGGCCTACCCTTATGATCAGGTTTTTGAACAGGCGGTGTTCAAGGAATGGCTGCGGCCGCAAAATTCCTTTGCTTTACCTAAAAGCTTTGCTGTTCGCTACCCCTTTGAGGATAGTTTTACTAAGAGATGGGCTTCCCCAGCAGTGGACCCACCGGTGGCCCGTCTGAATAAGGCAACGACCATTCCCTTGGAGGGGTCTCCGTCTTTTAAAGAGGCGGCCGATCGCCGCACGGAGGCAGTGTCTAAGGCACTGTTCTTGTTGGCTGGGTCAGCCATGCAACCAGCTTTGGTGGCTGCTATGGCGGCGCAATCTCTTTTCGAGTGCGCTACCACATTACACTCCGGTTTGACTTGTGAGTGTGCGCAGGCTGAGGTGCAACGGGCACAACACTTGGAAGCCTATGCGATACTGCATTGGACCTACTTCCCATACTGTCAAAAATGTCTGTTTTTGCAATTGTTATCAGGCGGGTGCTGTGGCTCCGCTCTTAGTCAGGCGACCAGGCGTCGAAGAAAGCTCTTACGGATCTTCCTTTTCAGGCGTCTGTTTGGCCCACAGTTGGATGAAATCATTAAGGATTTCACGGGAGGGAAGAGTACTTTCCTTCCACAGCCAAAACGGCGGGATTTTCGCCGTAGGCAGGGCGCTGTTTCTTCAGGCCAGAAGAAGTTTTTTCGTGCGCCCGGCTCAGCGGGTAAGGGCTTCAAGTCCGGTAAGGCTTCCGCTGGGCCCAGTAAAAGGCCCTGGCAATGTAAGTCTGAAAAAACGAAGGATAAGTCATCCTCCGCATGGTGGGTTGCCCCCGCCCTACTCTCAGGTGGGTGGCCGGTTACTGGGGTTCGCAGACAGATGGACTGCCCGGGTACAGGATAGAATTCATCTCTCTACCCCCAGAAAGGTTCTTCCCTTTGAACTAAAGACTCCCTCAGGGGCATCGGGAGGCGCTTCTAGGCGCCGTTCGGGCGCTTGCCGAACAGGGGGCGATTGTACCGGTACCCACGGTGGAAAGATTTCACTGGTTTTACTCAAACCTCTTTGTGGTGCCCAAAAAGGGCGGTGTCAGGCCAGTTCTGGACCTGAATGCACTAAACTGCTTTGTAAAGACAAAAAGATTCAGGATGGAGTCCATCCGCTCGGTCATGGCCCGCCCTGCACCAAGGGGAATTCATGGCGTCCCTGGATATCAAGGACGCGTATCTCCACATTCCAGATTGTCACAGGCACCTGCGTTTCCTGCGTTTCGCAGTGGGGCATCTGCATTACCAGTTTGTGGCTCTCCCCTTCGGTCTGGCTTCTTATCCCCGAGTGTTCACCAAGGTGGTGGCCCCAATGCTGGCGCTGTTGAGACAGAGAGGTATCGCGGTGGTAGCATACCTCGACGATTTACTCATGAGAGCAGAGTCGGCCGCAGCTCTGGAGGAGAACGTGATAATCACGGTGTCCACGTTAAAAGATTTCGGTTGGCTGATCAACCTGCAGAAGTCGTCATTGACTCCATCCTGCCGTCTGGAATACCTGGGTCTGATTCTGGACACGGTGCAGGCAAGGGTGTTTTTACCGCCAAACAAGCTCCTGACACTTCAGGCAGCAGTGCGAACCCTGTTATCATGCCAGTGGTCCTCCTTACGGTTCTGTATGCGAGTGTTGGGGCTCATGGTGTCGGCTTTCAAAGCGATACCTTATGGCCAGAGTCACACTCTGCTCCTGCAGATGGCGATTTTGTCGCAATGGGACAAATCTCCCCTATCCCTTGACAGACTGATCAGGTTGGATCATCAGTCCCGGGAATCCTTGGTTTGGTGGATTCGGGCTCCAGCCCTAAAATTAGGAAAATGTTTCCTCCCCCTCAATTGGTCGATAGTAACAACGGATGCCAGCCTTTCGGGCTGGGGAGGGGTCCTGGGTCAGTTTTCTGCCCAGGGCCATTGGTCAGCTCAGGAAGCTTGTCTTCCGATAAATGTACTGGAGCTGAGAGCGATCAGACTTTGTCTATCCCGTTGGTCGACAAGGCTGCGAGGCCTCCCTGTCTGGGTTCAGTCGGACAATGCCATGGCTGTGGCATATGCGAACCATCAGGGCGGAACAAGAAGCTCGGCAGCAGCCGCAGAGGCGGCTCTGATCCTTCGGTGGGCAGAACTTCACGTGCCAGCTCTCTCCGCGATCTACATTCCAGGCGTGGAAAACTGGCAGGCGGACTTTCTCAGCTGCCGGACTCTGGATCAGGGGGAATGGTCCCTACATCCAGAAGTGTTCTGCCAGATTTGCCTCAAGTGGGGCACGCCAGAGGTGGACCTCATGGCCTCCAGATTCAATCACAAGGTACGGACCTTTGTGTGCAGATCAAGAGATCCGTTGGTGGTCGTCACGGACGCACTGGTAGCACCTTGGGGTCGGTATCGGCTACTGTACGTCTTTCCTCTGAAGCTTCTGCCGCAGGTTCTGCGCAGGATAGAAACAGAGGGAATCCCGACAATCCTGGTAGCTCCGGATTGGCCTCGACGTCCTTGGTATGCAGATGTCCCGTGGCGTCTTCCACTTCGCGAAGACCTACTGTCTCAGGGACCCATCTTGCACCCTGCTTTACCCTGGCTTTGACAGCTTGGCTATTGAGTCCCAGGTGTTGAGGGATAGGGGTGTCTCTGACTCCGTGATCCCTACTATGATTAAATCGCGTAAGGGTTCTTCGCATAAGATTTATCATAGGACCTGGAAGGCCTATATTGCCTGGTGTGAGGCAGGGGGTTGGAACCCCCGCTCTTGTGCGGTGTCCAGAGTGCTGACTTTTTTGCAGCAGGGACTGGACAAGAACCTGGTGTTAAGTACGCTTAAGGTTCAGATTTCGGCCCTGTCGGTTCTTTTTCAACGACCCTTGGCGCCATATTCTTTGATCCGTACTTTTGTAAAGGGTGTACGTCATGTGGCTCCACGGATACGGTCGCCTCTGGCGCCGTGGGATTTGAATCTGGTGCTTTCTGTGCTTCAGAAGCCACCATATGAGAATATTAGGGAGATTCCCTTACAGTTGTTGTCGCAGAAAGTGGCTTTCTTGGTGGCTGTTACGTCCGCTAGGCAGGTGTCTGAGTTGGCAGCGTTATCCTGCAAGTCACCTTACTTGGTCCTTCATAAGGACAAGGCGGTTTTGCGACCTTCCCTTTCTTTTCTTGCGAAGGTGGTTTCTTCTTTTCATTTGAACAAGGATATTGTTCTTCCCTCATTATGTCCGCACTCGTCGCATCCCAAGGAATTTGAACTACATTCTTTGGATGTGGTGAGGGCCTTACGGGTGTATTTTGAATTCTACGGCTTCTTTTCGGAAGTCTGATTCTTTTTGTGCTGACGGAAGGTTCGCGCAAAGGCATGGCGGCCTCGTCCGCTACCATTTCTCGTTGGATTAGGAAGACCGTGACTCATGCATATGAGGTTTGGGGCAAGGTTCCCCCTTTTCCAGTCACGGCTCATTCCACCAGGGCAGTTAGTACTTCCTGGGCTTTTAGACACCAGGCCTCAGTGTCTCAGGTGTGCAAAGCGGCTACTTGGGCCTCAGTGCACACGTTTACTAAGTTTTACAAAGTTGATGTTTCAGCATCGGCGGATGCTGCTTTTGGCCGCAAAGTTTTGCAAGCGGCAGTGTAGGCGCGACTGGCGCCGTCTGAGAGGGCTCTTTTTGTTGGGTACAGTTGTTATAGTTGCCCGCCCCTCTTGATTGACACAGCTTTGGGACATCCCCACTTGTCTAATGAAGGGCTGCGTCTGTCAGTGAACTCAGAGAAAAGGATTTTACGGTAAGTTATAATAAAATCCCTTTTTTCTCAACAAAAGTGGAGTTACGCTTTAACAATTTTTGTGGTGAAGAACTACTTCTGTATTTAGTTATACTTTTGCTTGCTTCCTTGCTTTTCACTTAAGTTTCTCTAAAACTATTTATAAGCATCAAAGTTGGAATGGAACGGTCTATATTATTATTATATAATCAGAGCATTTGAGTTCTCCCGAGATCTTGCACAAGTCTCACGTTACGAAAGGAACCAATGAAAAACAGACTGACAGAGATTGCGTTTTTATACATGTTACTTTTTTAACTTTTGCCACATTGATTTACCATTTTAATTTTTCGATATATTCAAGATTTCAAAACACTAACTCCCACGGCACACATGGAAATCTCACGCGGCACAGTTTGAGAATCACTAATGTATAGAGTATAATTTAGCAATAGACTGTCCACAAATAAGCAACTATTGCTAACATTTTATTAGAAAGCCCAGTATCCTCTATGAACAAAGTGTAATAAAATTTTGATCTTATGCAAGAGATGGAAAAAAAGGACATGAAAGATCAGTTCAGAAAAACGTATAATTGTCATAACTGTTAAGTCATAACTTAAAATGTGTAATTATTTCAAGTACAATGTAGCTTTTACATTTTAACTTAGCTCCTGAATTAAATGTTTTCATCCTGTTTGACTATTTTTTTTTTTTTTTTCAAAGTTGCCTTCAGCTTAATTTTTTATGTTATATTTATTTCTAGGATATTATGGAGATTGGTGGTCTACCACTTGAACTGTGGCGTTTGATTTTGGCCTACTTGCCATTGCGTGACCTTGGGCGTTGTGGCTTAGTCTGTCGATCGTGGTATGACCTTATAATAAGCCTGGATAACACAAGATGGCGACAGCTTTGTCTGGGATGTGTGGAATGTAGACATCCCAACTGGCCTATTAAGCCGGAAGTAGAACCAAAGTCATGGAGAGAGGCTTTCAAGCAGCATTATATAGCTTCCAAAACCTGGACCAAAAATGCTCAGGACCTTGAGTCCTCCAATTGTTTGTATTTATTTCGAAGAAAGAAGGATCGTAAAGTCCTTTATGTTGGGTATGGCTGTGAGTATGAAAACCTTAGGACCGCCCTAGCTTCAGCTAACATTTATGATCGCATTATGCTTCAGCCTGGTGTTTATGAAGAACAAAATGAGATCATTCTAAAAGTCCCCGTTGAGATCATGGGCCAGGGAAAACTTGGTGATGTGGCATTACTTGTTTGCATTGACCAGCAGTGCCCAACATCTCGCCTTTGCAACTTGGTGTTTATGCCTGCTTGGTTCACACCTGTAATGTTCAAGGTGAGATTTATTTTACTTATCCCAAATAGTGCTAGCATGATATTTATATTATTTATATCTAATATGATCTACTTTGGTAGATATTTGTGTACCTGTTCTTTTTAAGTGACTAACAGTGTAATATAGAATTTATGGAAAGAAGATAGGCTATACGCACCTCTCCCAATGTCCATGAGAAATTGCCTTACCAAATGCAACTCTTCTGGCAGTGTTGATTTTGTTTTCTGAACTAGTGGTTCCTCTCACCGACCCCCCCCCCCCCTACTTCAGTAAAGGACACTATAGTGATGTAAGGGGCTGGAGGTTGAACCATTGAGTGAAGCGGAGGACCAGGAAATGGACACACATGGAATCGTCAGATTC
Source organism: Glandirana rugosa (assembly GCA_018402905.1). Classification (NCBI taxonomy): domain Eukaryota; kingdom Metazoa; phylum Chordata; class Amphibia; order Anura; family Ranidae; genus Glandirana; species Glandirana rugosa. Next base: position 109,779 of record BLSH010539852.1, read on the forward strand.
TGAAGTGTTTTGGGGCTGTATCTCTTCATTATAGTTGTGTCTGTTATGTTAGGTGGCATGGCCAGCGGGAGAGGTGGGTATTTACTGTCTTCTCTCTAGGGGACCTTTTTTTGCCCGTTTATTTTAGCAGAAGTGTCATTTTAATGCTATAACCATATCATAATCTTACTTTGTTATACATGTTATATTATGTCTCTTTATTTTTTTCTGATCATTTTTATTGCAATCACAAGGAATGTAAACATCCTGGTAATAACAATAAGCAGTGACTGGTACTGAGAATTCTGTGGTCTATTAGCCCTCAGATCTCTCCTCTGCCCTTAAAAGTATCTGATCACACCAAGTTTGGTGTGATCAGATCCTTTCCCAAGCCAAAAGAGGCTTTGTTTACATCCAGCAAAACCGGAAGCGACAAAATACTTGTTGCTTCCAGTTTCTAATACCATAGAGATGATCGGAGGCTTTCCGGTCCCTGTTCAGCTCTATGGTAAGCCAGCGATAGCTCGGGCTCCCTGATTGAACAGGGAGACTCTGGGAAAGCACCGGAAAGCGGTGGGGGGCACCCCTCCCCCTGCTTGTAAAAGCAATCAAGTGGTTAATTAGCCACAAGTATTGCTTTTACATTACAGAGCATCGCTGACTTAGAAAAAAAAATACTGGAATGATGCCCGTAGCTGCAGGCATCATCCAGGTATCTCCACTCAAAGTCTAGGATGTCATATGACGTCCTATGGGTGGGAAGCGGTGAAAAGCAGACATGTTTAAATATCAACCTGGGGGGCAACCATGGCTTCTTCCATAGATACAGTGGATGAGAAAGTGTAGCCACCCAATGTCAGGAAATGTGTTTTTTACAGGATTAGAGTGGGAAGGTAATCTCAAAAAATTTTATTTTCTTTTGCGGGGGATGGTATCTCGACTT
>BLSH010539852.1:110710-121628 GCA_018402905.1 Glandirana rugosa
TTGTTACCATAATCTCAAAAAATGTTATTTTCTTTTGGGGGGGGGGGGGGTGGTTGATATTGCATTTAAAGTTTATTTTTGAGTAGGTAAGGGTCAGAATTCCTGTAACAACGTTATTACTGTCTATGTCCTTGATTGGTAAATTCACCCCATTTGTCCTGATGACCATTGTTACTGAGACAGAAAGTGATAAAAAAAATCACAAATTTCCCCCTACAGATTTTTTTCTTTCATCCTATTGCGTTTGCAGGACGGGTAATCAAGGGACATTGTCTCAATGGGACAACAGACCACAAAGAATGAACTATGAGGGGTTTAAAGGGATTGTAAAGGCAGACGTGTGTGTTTTTTTTTTTGTTTTTTTTATAATGCATTTTATGCATTAAGATAAAAAACCTTCTGTGTGCAGCAGCCCCCCTCAACCCCCCTAATACTTACCCAAGCCCATCTTTATCCAGCAATGTTGCAGGAGTGTCTAAGCTGCCCGGGACTCCCCTCCTTATTGGCTGAGTCAGCAGCGCGGTGCGATTGGCTCCCACTGCTCTCAATCAAAATCATTCAGCCAATCAGGAGAGAGAGAGTGGGAGCAAGCTGCTTGCTGGGGGGGCACTCAACAGGAGGGGAGGGCCAGGAGCACAGAAGAGGGACCCGAGAAGAGGAGAATCCAGGATACTCTGTGCAAAACCAACTACACAGAACAGGTAACTAGAACATGTTTGTTATTAAAAAAACGAGACTTTTCAATTAGTTTAGACTAACCTTTCCTTACAATCTCTAAAACTAAAGGTTTTGGTTATAAGAAGCAAATGAAGGATACCATGTATTTACATCTATGTACAGAATTTATTTGTTCATTCATGTTTTTTTTCTAGACATCCATAGGCTATGTGCAGTTTGACAATTGCAATTTTGAAAATGGTCAGCTGCAGATCCATGCTCCAGGAACGTGCCAGATTAAATTTTGCACTTTTAATCAGTCCAGCATACATTTTCACAATGTGGCTCTTAGTGTGTTGGAAAACTGTGAATTTGTCAACAGTGAAAATGCCTCTGTTACTGTGGAGGGGTCACCTACATCTGATAAAAACTGGGCCTGCAAACACCTTTCAGCCTTTGCAAAGTCAAGGACCATGCTGTACAGTTCATCAGATGCATCACTTGGAAGTGCAGACAATATGGACTACTTGGCTAATGGATCACCTGGTGGAAATTTAAGGACATGTGAAATCATTGTGAATGGAGACCCGAGTCACTTACTTCCTCACTCAAAATCACAAGTACTAGATGAAAAAGAGAAGGAGTTGAATGGAAACTTTTACATGGGCAAAGAAGGGGAAGCTATGACTTTGGATACAGACTATAGTGATAGTGAACTTAGCACAGTCAGTGAGAATGAGGATGATAACCCATCAGTGTACAAATTGTCTTATCATTCACATGGACTAAGTGACATGTTGTCCAAATCTATACTTTGCAGACCACAAAGCAATGGGCTTCTCACTTTGCATAGTGACATGGCTTTAAAAAGTCTGCAACAAGAGCTGCAGAGAGACAAAGAACTTCAAAATTTTGCCAGCACAATTCAAGGATGCCTTGTACGGAAGTGCCTTTTTAGAGATGGTAAAGGGGGAGTCTTCATCTGCTCTCAAGGGCAAGCTAGACTGGAAGGATGTATTTTCAGGGACTTAACCTATGCAGTACGGTGTATACAAAACAGCAAGGTAAGTCATCCGAACTTTAAAAATATTCAGTTGTCCCTAAGAATGATTTGCATGTACTATTGACATGGAAAGCTTGACGCGCAGCCATTTAATGTGTTAGGGTTAGGTGTCTGTTTGTTTTTTTTATGCTTTTCTTATGCCTCCGAGACCAGATACATTTCTGCATCCAAGACCAGATAAATTCCTGATCATATTATTTGCCTCAGGTCAGCATTTAAACATTTAAGCGGCCACTGCAATGTCAGAAATAGAAGGACTTCTATGGCAATTTTTCCATGGAGCACTGTTTCTCGTGAGACAAGTATAATTATTGCACTAAAATTGATCTACTTTTTATTGTTTAGTGAACTATTAATTGGTTGGACCAATTAAAAAGGTTGAGAAGAAATGTAATGTGTGTTGCACTGTAGAGGTGGATGCTAAGGGATTATGGGCTGCAATAGTAAATACATGTCGTAATAAATAATGTGAAAATATGTTTTCTGTGCCTCATTGGGTACCAGTAGCAGGGAATTTTGCTAGAAAAAGCAATGCACTGTTTGCTCAGCTGTGGAGCTCTTGATAAAATCGGGCAACCCGCTCAAATAAACTGTAAAACGGAACTGCAAATTAAACAGGCAGTTTGGCATTAATGCAAAATTGTAGTATTCCCCGATTGCAGAAAGTATGATCCTGTTTACAGAACACATGTTAATACACATCATCTTGTCGTCAACAAGATATACAGTACTGTGTAAAAGTCTTAGGCAGGTGAGAAAAAATGCTGTAAATTAGGAATGTTTTCAGAAATTGAAGTGTTAATAGTAAATTTTTTTATCAGTTAACAAAATGGAAACTAAATGAACAGAAGAGAAATCCAAATAAAATGAATATTTGGTGTGGCCACCCTTTGGCTTTAAATCGGCATCGGTTCTTCTTGGTACACTTGCACACAGTTTTTTAAGAAACCTGGCAGGTAGGTTGTTCCAAACATCTTGAAGAATTAAGTACTAGTAGATCTTTTGTGGATGTAGGCTGCATGAAATCCTTATGTCTTTTCATGTAGTCCCAGACAGACTTGATAATGTTGAGATCAGGGCTCTGTGGGGGCCAAACCATAACTTCCAGGACTCCTTGTTTTGCTTTACGCTGAAGATAGTTCTTGATGACATTGGCTGTATGTTTGGGGTAGTTTTCCTGCTGCAGCATAAGTTTGGGGCCAATCGCACACCTCCCTGATGGTGTAACATGATGGATAAGTATCTGCCTTTATTTCTCAGCATTGAGGATGCCATTGATCTTGACCAAATCTCCAACTCCATTTGCAGAAATGCAGCCCCTAACTTTCAAGGAACCTCCAGTTGCCTGCAGACATTCATTACTGAACTGCTTTTCAGCCCTTCGCGAACAAACTGCCTCCTCCTACAGCCAAATATTTAAATTTTTGACTCCAGCATAGTTGAGTTGCTTAGCTTTATCTCCATGTCCTGAACATGAAAACACGCAACTGGGGTGCAGAAAAATGACAGCAGGTGCTCTGGACCGATGAGTCAAAATTTTGAAAGAAGATCTGTGGTTAGTTCTCCAAGGTGTTTGGAACAACCTACCTGCTGAGTTCCTTCAAAAACTGTGTGCAAGTGTACCTAGAAGAATTGGTGCTGGTTTGAAGCCAAAGAGTAGTCTCACCAAATATTGGTTTGATTTAGATTTTTCTTCGCTCACTTTGCATTTGTAAATTGATAAAAATAAACAAATATATATTTTTGAAAGCATTCTTACTTACAATTATTCACACCTGCCTTAAACTATTGCACAGTACTCAGTGTGTGTATATAATATTTAGCGTGTGTTCAGATTGGTGACCAAATCAAATTAAAATCCTTTTAATTTTTTGATGATATTTGATATAACCAACTATATATTTTATTTCTCATTAAGAATAGCGGTGAAACTGTTTTAGGGGTACTGTTAATTGATCTCACCATTTATTTTCTGAAACACAATCCTCTCATGGATCTTTGCAGACGTTGTAGCTGAGGATGTGCATGCACAAAGATAAGATCCTGACCTTCCAGACATAAATTCGAACAAGCTTGAATGCATTTTAAATGAAGTGTACATTTAAAGATAAAGTTCCATGTCTTCCAGCTATGATTGGCAGTTAATAATGGTGATTACACTCTTTAAAAGCCTCCTCACAAACATATATGCTGAATTTAACACTTTTAGCATCTGCTATTACATTAATGAATGTTGGCATTTATGTACAGTAATCCTTTAGAAAATGATAGTTAGAACTTTGCTGTTTACAAGAATTGGTATTTCTGGACCAATATTAATTTCCTGTTAGTGGTGCTGATATAAGAGTATGTCAAAGTACTTACAGACTTTAGCTGTTAGTTGATAGATCCATGCATCAATTGTTCATTGTGTATCTTGGTACATCAATCAGACACCATATTTATGCACCGAGCACATATCCCGGGCATCACCCTTATCTTAGAGGATCAGTAGCAATCATTTGGGAAAATCTGTCCTGGGCTGTTAATTCTTCCTTTAAGATTGGCCTATAAAGATCACATATTGCCCACAGGCATAACATTTTACTGAGCTGACCATATATGGCTGAATTGAGTGACATCAATGCACACATACAGTAAAGCTTGGTAGTTTATACAGAGTTGTAATGATCTGAATCTCTACTTTCAAATTATTTTGATGCTAAGTGTCCCGGTATTCACTCCATCTTAGGGCCATGTTACACTAGCAGTTCTGTCGACAGGAGTCACAGGATCCCTAAACACTACAAACTAGAAAATAGTTATCCACTTTGATTTGTGGCTTTCTCACTTGCTAGATGAGCAAGGTGTCACTCCCTTACTGAGGGAAATGCTGCAGAATGTAAGTTACCACCTACGGAGCTAGTGAGGGAGGGACACAGGAAAGCACATAAGTATAATTGTCTACTCGTGTGTGGCAATCCCCTGCAGAGGATTCTTCTAATTTTTTGCCTTAGCTCATTGCTGAAAGAAGACACGCTTTTTCTGATCTTCTAAATGTGAGTAGGCCCATCAGTTGACAGAGCTGTTGTTTTCTGTGAGTGTATGTTATGGTCATTAAGCTAAGGCAGGAGATAGGACAGATGATGATGACACTTCTGCATACCTCCGAACTATCCCTTATTTGGAGAGACTGTTCCTCTTTTGGAACCAAATCCCTCTGTCCCGCTTTGTTTCTTTCTCAGTTGTCCAGCATGTTGGACAGATGTGTAGGCCATATAATAAATGCAATACAAAACTATCCAAAGTGTTACACTACATTAAACATTTCGTACAAACCTTTTTATTCTTACAATATTGTTTTAAAAAGCCAAATATATTGATGAAAAGGAATATAGTATACAATAGTATACTAACTCCACCCACTAACTCACTCACTGCCCAGGAGATCTCCAGTCACTTCAAAAATAAGATTGATTCAATTTGTAAAGGAATCCCCATTCTACAAATATGCCCACTGGTACAGTCAAACTCCCCTTATTCAAGCCTTCTACTATAGACGAGGTTGCTAAACTTATTTCTAATGCCCACCTGTCCCCTGGAACCAGTTCCCTGTCATATACTGCGGTCATCCTCTGACTCTCTATTCTACACTCTCTAACCCACATATTCAATCTCTCACCCTCTTTTTTGGCATCTTCCCCAAATCTCTAAAACATGCACTAGTCACCCCCCATACTTAAAAAGCCTTTCTTACACCCCACCAATCTTCACCTACACCCCATCTCCTTGCTTCCCTTTTTCTACAAATTCCTTGAATTGCCTGGTCTACAACCAACTGAATGACCACTTCATTAGGAATAACCTTCTTGATCCCCTTCAGTGTGGATTTTGCCCTCAACACTCCACAGAAATTGTTCTCCTAAAACTTACAAACGACTTACTAACAGCAAAAACCAATGGACACTATTCTGTACTCCCTACTTTTGGATCTTTCGGCTGCTTTTGATACGGTTGACCACCCCTCCTCAAAAAAAAACTTTACTCCTTTGATCTCTGTGGCTGTGCTCTTTGCTGGCTCTCATCCTACCTATACCACCACACATTCAGTGTCACTTACACTTCTACTTCCTCCTCTCTCCTTCGTTTCTCCGTCGCGGTCCCCCAAGGTTCCGTTATTGGACGGCTCCTATTCTAAATCTACACCCCTTTCCTGGGTCATCCGAAAGCCTCCCATGGCTTTCAATATAATTTCTGCAATGACAACACCCAAATCTATCATTCTACCCATCACTCCATCAGTCTCCTCAAGCATCTCTAATTTACTAATAGACATATCAGTCTGGATGTCACACCACTTCCTCAAACTCAATCTGTCCAAAACTGAGCTCATAATATTTCCTCCCTCACGTGCCTCTTCCCCTGACCTCTCTGTCAAGATCAATGGCCAGGGTGCTAGTTGTTATCTTGGACTCTGAACTATCCTTTCGGCCCCATATCCGATCACTATTCAAAGCTTGCCGCCTCAACCTCCGGCAGCATCTCCAAAATACCCCCCTTCCATATCAATGACCCCACAAAGCTCCTAATTCACTCCCTGGTCATCTCTCATCCCGACTACTAAAACTCCCTCCTATTCAGTCCATCATAAATACTGCTGCCAGACTCATCCACCTTACAAACCGCTCAGCGTCGGCTACCCCTCTCTGCCAATCCCTCCATTGGCTGCCACTCACCCAACGAATGAAATTCAAAATACTAACAATAACTTGCAAAGCCATACACAACTTGGCCCCAGCTACATCACTAAAATAGCAACCAAATGGTTCTCTTATTACATTTTGTATCACTTGACCCTCATAGATTGTAAGCTCTAATGAGCAGGGCCCTCTGATTCCTACAGTATTGAATTGTGTTGCAACTGTGCTATTTGCCCTAATGTTGTAAAGCACTGCGCAAACTGTTGGCGCTATATAAATCCTGTATAATAATATAGTGATATAAAAACACTTGTGGGTTTAGCCAGTCATTTTTTGCTTATTAATTCTTCATGGGCCACATTACTGTGGTTGGGTCAGGGGGTATGTCCTTTGCCTACACACTTTGTGCTAAAGGCGGTTCCTCTTTCCTATCTCAGAAAGTCGGGAGGTATGCTTCTGGTCTAAAAGAGAGAAAGCATTGAAAAATTTGCCTGCACAATTCAAGGATGAAGGTTGAATCCCTTTTAGAGATGGGAAAGGGAGAGTTTTCATCTCAAGGGCAAGCTAGACTGGAAGGATGTATTTTCAGGGACTTTTTATAAAAATAACAAACATACCTATACTTAGCTGCTCTGTGCAATCGCTTTGCTCAGAGCTGCCCCAATTCTCTTCTTCTGGGGAGCCCTGTCGGCGCTCCAGGCCCCCTCCTCTTCATTTGGTGCTCCCAAAGAGAGCCCGCTCCCGAGTCCCATTGCTGTGTCCATTGACACAAACAGCGGGACTTGGCCCCGTCACCCGCTCCCATGTCACTGGATTTGATTGACAGCAGCGGGAGCCAATGGCTCCTGCTGCTATCAATCAGTCCAATGAGGAGAGAGACAGCGGCTGGAGCCACTGCGCTTGTGCATACCGCTGGATCGGATTGGGTAAGAAAAAGGGGGGGGGTCTGGGGGGAGCTGCAGCACGGAAGGTTTTTCGCCTTAATGCATTAAGTTCAAAAACCTTGAGGTTTTACAACCACTTTAACCTATGCATTACAGTGTATAAAAAACAGCAAGGTAAGTTATCGGAACGTTAAAGTATTCAGAATAATTTGCATGTGCTATTAATATGGCTCTTTTTCATACTTATGTATCAAGACAAGATAAATGTAATATTGCCATTTAAGTGGACCTTTACTCTCCTTAGGAAGATTCCGCCTCTCCACCCCTCCTCCCTCCCTCTGGCAGAATAGGGCAATTTTTTTTGTTCTTTTTGTCTACTTAGTTTTTTTTCTTCTATAAGTCTGCCCCTCCTCCCCATGCACGTTACACGCCACATATCCCAGGAGGCATAGGCTTTCATTGAAGAACAGGAGGAGGGGCGGGCTATCGGCACGTCATCGAAAGCCCCCGCCCGCTGAACCCGAAAAAACCAATGGAACATGGCGGTGCGGGATGTAGCTTTGGCTGGGCATGAGATGATCTTAATCGGTCAACGCTGGATCCACTGGATGGATACCACCATCAGGTAAAAAAATGGGGAGTTTGGCCGCAGTTTCTGGTGACATTTGTGGCTGAAAAGGAGAAAACAGGAAAAACGGCTAACCCTGAGAGGTAAAGCACAACTATTATAATAATTGAAGAGTTAAAATTCAGTTTATTACAAGTGCCCTTTTTAAGCCAAGGAGAATAAATGTGTGAAGCACCATCATAAGAGAACACTTATGATTTTTCTTGAGGGATGAATCAATTCTAAATCACCACGTGGGGCTAGCAATAGGAATATCGGCAAAATAATATAATGAAATGGTTCTAAATAGCTGTAGACATAAACATAATTAAGTGCGTGTGTATGTATATGTATGTATATGTACATATATATATATATATATATATATATATATATATATATATATATATATATATATACATACAAATTAAATACAGTTAGGTCCATATTTATTTGGACACCGGCACAAATTTCATACTTTAGGCTCTGTATGCCACCAGAATAAAGATAAAATGAAACAATCCAAATGAATTTGAAGTGCAGACTTTCAGCTTTAATTCGAGGGGTTGAACATTAAAGTGTTACTAAACCCACAACAGTAAAATCTGTCTATATATGTAGAATAGCATGCTTATCATACTCACTGTGGAACTTAAAGCGGAGTTCCACCCTTTCCTTTATGTTTATTAAAAGTCAGCAGCTACAAAAAGTGTAGCTGCTGACTTTTAATAAACAGACACTTACCTGTTTACCGGTCCAGCAATGGAGCCGCACGGAGCCTCGCTCCTCTCCCCCTCCCCTCCGCATCGCTGGCATTGCTACTGTGGGCACTCTGCCGTGGCTTCACGGCCGGGCACACACTGCGCGAGCGGCGCTGGACTTTGTGATTGGTCCCGAAGTCTTCTAGGACCTGTCCTGTGTCCCAGAAAACTTTGGGAGGGATGGGGAAAGGAGACCTTCCACTTCCGATCGTCTAAGGCGACCGGAGCGGAAGTACCCGAGAAAAATGGGTATCCCCACCCCCCCTCCTCCCCAAAAGCTCAGTTTCAGCATCCGGAGCTGGGGAGGAGGACTTAAAGCGGAAGTTCCACATTTGAGTGGAGCTCCACTTTAAGGGGTTAATCCTCTGTATTGTGTAAAAAGGCTCTTTGACACTATAATTATTATTACTATACAGGATTTATATAGTGCCAACAGTTTGCGCAGCTCTTTTACAAAATGTATGGACAGATCCTTCCCTCCTGCACTGCAAGACCATATAATACAGTGAGGGTAGCTGTCCTGCACATGCTCAGTTTAGTCTCTATTGCTGGAGAGAACATTTCCTGTTTCCATTGAACTGTTCAGGTCACATGATATTGACATCACACATGTGGGCGTGTATAGAGGCTGTAGTGGGAATCTCCTACCTGAACACTCAGCACTGCACAAACTGTGCAGTTTATCATCTGACCGTGGTATACAGATCTGCGAAAAAGGTACATAATGGCAGTATTTTAATGTAAAAAGAAGATTTATAAGCTATGGGCACTGTGGGGGGGGGACAGATGAACTATTTTCATATTACTGGGTTTAGTAACCATTTAAAGTACAAATTTTAGGAACTGCAACCATTTTTATACACCGTCCCCCCATTTTCAGGGGACAAATGAATATAATCATAAATTAAGTGTTAATTTTTAATATTTTGTTAAGAATCCTTTACTGACAGTGACTGCCTGAAGTCTGGAACCCATGCACATTGCCAAAGACTGGGTTTCCTCCTTCCTGATGCTTTGCCAGGCTCTAACTGCAGCTGTTTTTAGTTGTTCTTTGTTTGTGGGCCTTTCTGCTTGTAGTTTTGCCTTCAGCAAGTGAAATGCAGGCTTAATTGGGTTGAGATCAGGTGATTGACTCTGCCATTGCAGAATATTCCACTTCTTTTCCTTCAAAAGCTCCTGGGTTTTTTTTGCAGTGTGTTTTGGATCATTGTCCATTTGTACTGTGAAGCGCCGTCCAATCAGCTTGCTGCATTTGACTGAATCTGGGCCGACAGTATATCTCTAAACACTGCAGAATTCATCCGACTGCTTCTGTCTAATGTCACATCATCAATAAACACCAATGACCCAGTGCCACTGGAAGCCATGCATGCCCATGCCATCACACTGCCTCCACCATGTTGTACAGATGACGTTGTGTGCTGTCCCAAGCCTTCTCCACACTTTTTTCTTCCCATCATGGTACAGATTAATCTTAGTTTCATCCATCCAAAGAATGCTTTTCCAGAACTGGTCTGGCTTTTTTAGATGTTTTTGTTTCGCAAAGTCTAATCTGGCTTTTATATTGTTCAGGCTTATGAATGGTTTTCACCTTGTGGTGAACCCTCTGTATTAGCTCTCGTGAAGTCTTCTCTTGATTGTACAATTTGACAATGATACACCCACCTCCTGGAGAGTGTCCTTCACTTGTTTGGATATCGTGAATGGGTTTTTCTTTACCATAGAGAGTATCCTGCGATCATCCACCACTGTTGTCTTCCGTGGACGTCCAGGACTTTTTATGTTGCTGAGCTTACCAGTGCGTTCTTCTATCCTCAGAATGTACCAAACTATTTGGTCACTCCTTATGTTGCTGCTATCTCTCTGACAGATTTGTTTCACTTTTGAAGCCTTACGGTGGCCTTTCATGGACATCTCCTTTGAACGCATGATGTAGGTTCGAAGCAATAGTAAACCTTATATAACGAAGCTTGGATGTAGTACGCAAGTTTCCTCTACAGGTACTTTCCGGTGGCATTCCGAAGTTTTCACTTTGTTTAGACAGTCTCTCTATCGTCGTTGTATTCCTCACTGGTTTATCAAACCATGTAAGACTCCTATCTTCTTGCGTGACCATTCGAGTCGTTGTATTTTTCAGGACCTGCAGGTGCCTTCTGTTGTCACCACCTACTAGCGTCCTATGAGAGATACCATTTCTTTTTGGGTAAGTGCTATAGGTTTGTTCACTTCCTGTGAGAGGTCCTCCACCCACATAGTAACAGTTTAAC
>BLSH010539852.1:149821-160865 GCA_018402905.1 Glandirana rugosa
TTTTTTTTTTTTTTTTTTTTTTTTTTTTTTTTTGTTGTTTAATAAAAAAAAATGGTTTTTTTTTTTTTTTTTTTTTTTTTTTTTTTTTTTTTGTTGTTTAATATTTTTTTTTTTTTTTTTTTTTTTTTTTTTTTTTTTTACAAGTAATGGCGGCGATCTGCAGTTTTTAGCGGTACTGCGATATTGCGGCGGGCATGTCGGACCATTTTGACACTTTTTTGGGACCATTGGCATTTATACAGCGATCAGTGCTATAAAAATTCACTGATTACTGTGTAAATTCCATTGGCAGTGAAGGGGTTAACCTGCAGGGGGAGTTCTAGGGGTTAACTGTGTTCCCTAGGCGTGTTCTAACTGTGGGGGGGGGGGGTGGGCTGTTATGGGCATAGGAGATCTAACTGATCCCAGTGACAGGGATCAGTAGATCTCCTATGCCCGCACTGACAGAGCGGGGAAGCGGCGTGTTTACATCAGCGGTTCGCCGCTCTTTGGCTGTGGCCGCTCATCGCAGCTCACCGGCGGACATCGGGTCTGCCCGAGCCGCGGGCACACTCCCCCGGAGTATTGCGGGGGCATGTGTGCCCCCTAGCGGCCACTCTGCAAATCGCCGTTTATTTACGGCGATTCGCGGGACACATCCACACTGCCGCCGTAAATATACGGTAGGCAGTGTGGAAGTGGTTAAAGACTAAATCTTTTCTGACATTTGTTGCTTACTAGTAAAAATCCAGTATATTCTGCTATAAAATGACTTAGAACCCCCAAACATTATATATATTTTTTTAGCAGAGACCCTAGAGAAAAAAATGGCGGTTGTTGCAATATTTTATGTCACATGGTGTTTGGGCAGCGGTCTTCCAAACTGAATTTTTTTGGAAAAAATGCACTTTAATGAATTGAAAAAAAAAACCTAAATAGTAAAGTTAGCCCATTTTTTTTCATCCAAAAGTTTTGATTACCTGTTTTTGTGTATTTAATATTCAAGGTACATAGTTTTTTTTTTTTTATTTAAATTATCCACTTGCTTACTGGGCATTTAAACCCCCCTCCTCCCTGGACCAATTTTCAGTTTTCAGCGCTGTCACTCTTTGAATGACAATTGCGCGGTCGTGCGACATTGTACCCAAACAAAATTGGCGTCCTTTTTTCCCACAAATAGTGCTTTCTTTTGGTGGTATTTGATTCCCTCTGCGGTTTTTATTTTTTGCGCTATAAACAAAAAAAGAGCGACAATTTTGAAAAAAAGAACAATTTTTTTTACTTTTTGCTATAATAAATTTCCAAAAATTAAAAATTAAACAAACTTATTCCTCAGTTTAGGCTGACATATATTCTTCTACATATTTTGGGCAAAAAAAAATCACAATAAGCGTATTTTGATTGTGCTGCGCAAAAGTTATAGCGCCTACAAATTATGGACATTGGTTTATGGTGGGTTTTTTTTTCACTGGTAATGGCGGCGATCTGCAATTTTTATTGGGCCTACGATATTGCGGCGGACATGTCTGAAGTTTTTGACACTTTTGGGACCAATGACATTTATACAGCGATCAGATCTAAAAAATAGGCACTGATTATTGTAAAAATGTCATTGGCAGGGAAGGGGTTAACACTAAGGGGACGATCAAGGGGTTTAATGTGTTCCCTCATTGTATACTGTGTGGGGCTGACAGGGGCATAACAGATCTAACTGTTACTGATCACAGGGATCAGTAGGTCTGTCATGCCCCCCCTCACAGAGCGGGGAACCGCCGTGTTTACATTGGCGGTTCCATGTTCTGGCTCTCTGTGAAGGGATCGCGGGTCTCTGGCAGACATTGAATTCAGTCAACCCCCAACCCGCGAGCGTGTTCACGCAACGTGTGGCGGCGCCGGGGGCTGCGAGATCGAGCCTGGAGCGTGCAAAGGCAATTCTGATCCGCGCTGTAGCCGTTAATCGGTTATAGCGCAGATCTGAAGTGGTTATACATACAAGTGCACTGGAGGCATTGGAGGCTTATTGTGGTGTTTAATAAATGTTTATTAAGTAATTTTCTGGATCACATCTTATTACTTAACTGTTAGATTTTATGAGATGAAGGGGGGAAAAAAAAGAAAAATATCATAGACTTCTATTCTATTCTGCAGTTCTGGAGCACTTTCTGAGAGTGCACCAAACCTACAGAATATAGTAGAAGTCTGTGGCTAAGGGCAGGAAAGCTGCATATACACTGCACTGCACACGCAGTGTGAGTAAACCACAGCTATAATGCCCAGTGTATTGCTTCACACTGACCTGAAGATCTCTTCTATCCTGCTGCTGGCACCACTCTGGAGTGGAGACAGCTAGCCGGGATAAGAGATGAAGTACAGTTAGTATCTCTCCGCATGGGACAGGATCCAGTACTACAGAGGAGGCATTGGGTTGTGTGGCTCTTGCTCCCTACTACAGCTCCAACTTTACAAGTAGTCCCTTGGCATTGCACTCTGATGCTCTGGAATGGTGGATCAGTAAGCCCAGACTGTGATCTACCAGTCACCTGTCCGCGATCTACTGGTAGATCATGATCTACAGGTTGCTGACCCCCCCTGCTATAGTCCATAGCCCCTAGTCCATCTCATGAGCCAGCAATAGAGGATGGCTACTTTCCTACAAACAGTGGGACCATGGAGAAAGAATGTAACCACCCTCTGTCAAATTGCAGCAGCAGCAAAAAAAAAAAAGTATTTTTGAAATCTGGAGGAGGCTGAGAGCAATAGAAGGTACGTTTCTGAGTTATGAACATACTTGAAAAGATTTCTTTTTAAACCAGAGTTTATTGTCACTTTAAGGTGGAGTAGGGCAGTTGAATAAGTAATCATCAGGCTGCGTTCACACCATTGTGAATTGGATGCGGGCTCTCCGCATACAATTTGCAATAGCAGGACATTTTGACCAGTTCTCTATGGAGCCGGGTTTACACATCTCTGCAGCGGGTCCTGTGCGTCTTTTGGTCTGTTTTCAGGTCCGAATTCAGCCCAAAATTCAGTCTGAAATCAGACCTGAAACGATGAACCAGGACGCACTGGACCCCTGCTGTGAGCCGCTTGCGGGTCCTATGTGAACCCAGCCTAAATTGAGTATGTCCGCAGAGTTGTCATGTTATTGTATCAGCATGCATTATCTAGTTCTGGTAATAATAAATAAATGTTTAACGTTTGTTTGCATTATGGATTTATTGTCAGGATTTTTCCACAGGTTGTAATGCTAAAGAATGAAATTTACCACTGCAAAGCATCAGGGGTTTTTCTACGCCTGGCAGCTGGAGGTCTCATAGCTGATAATAACATCCATTCAAACACAGAAGCAGGAGTGGATATACGCAAGGGAGCCAACCCTGTGATATTGGTATGCAACACTCTGGAATTTGTTCATTCACTTACCTAGCAGAGCTCTATAGCACTTACATTTTACTGCAGTATCAAAACGGAATTCAAATTTGCTGTATTTGTATGCACAGGTTAATTGATTTGTTAGAACTAAAAGTTTATACAGTTGTGTTTCAAAACAATACAGAAAATTATGTAATTTAAAGTAAATCTTGATAGCCCATGCCCCTCTCCTGCTTATGTATACTTTCCCCACCATGCTATTCTCTTAAGCCTCGTACACACGATGCGACAGTCGTACGACCGGACATCCAAAATCGTATGTCGGCTGTTGTGTCTCGCATACTGACGTGCACTAAGCGATCGTGCGACCAAGCCTAATGTGGTGACGTGTTACGAGCGTATAAAGAGGAAGTTCAGGTGAATGTGATTTGTGAATTAGGAACGTAGGTTTACACGAACGTACACTTCCGTGCGTTCCTGACTTCTGAGCATGCGTGTTTTGCACAGTACAACTTATTGGACCAACTTCTCTGTACACACGGTACAACGTTCGTATGACCGCTTGTTGTACAACAAACGTTTTCTAGCCTGCTCATCCAACTTCTGTTGTACGACCGTCGCACGTCGGCTGTTCTAATCGCACGCACTATAGGTCAGATGATCGTACAACAAGCTGTTGTACGACCGTTTTCATACCACTGTCGCACTGTGTGTATGAGGCTTTACTGAAGCCCTAGATAGATAGCCATATGCCAGTTCAAAGTCGGTCTGAGTTCAGGCCCCGAACCTTGCTTCGTGGGAGGAAGGCAAGAAGAACTTAAGCTCCCCTGACAAGTATTCCAAATGCTTCGGCAGTCAAGTGTGAAGGTGAGTATGAGCAAAATCAAACTAGGCAGCTTTGCAAATAACCTTTTTTCATTTTTTTCTTTTACTCTGTTGAGGATTTTTTTTTTCTCTGATAGCTTTTAAACCTGACTGAATTCTCACATTCCTATTTTAGTCTATCTGTTCAAAGATTTCATCCACAGCATTCATCTTGCTGTAAGACCCTGGCACTTGAAGCAAATCTGTTCTTGGCACATTCAGAGCAAGGTAGTGGGATTTCTTTTAGGGCTTTAACTTTCTTATTTTCCCCCTTTATCTAATACCTAATAAAGCCTGCTGGAGCTCCTTCAAATTCACTGTGTCAGTTCTAACCCAACTATGGGGTTGATTTACTAAAGGGAAATATACTGTGCACTTTTGCAAGTGCAGTTGCTCCAGTGCTTAGTAAATGAGGTAAAGCTTAATTTTACAAAGAATACCCAATCGCAAGAAAATAAAAAATAATAGCATTTTAACTTGCACATGATTGGATGATGAAAGTCAGCAAAGTTCTCCCTCATTTACTAAGCTCTGGAGCAACTGCACTTGCAAAAGTGCACACAGTCTGTTTGCCTTTCGTAAATCCACCAATACAAGTTGGTGCTTACACAGATCCCTTTACCACTTTGTGACAGTGGGGTTGAATTTAGGGTTGCCACATCATCCCTTTAATCCAGGACACATATGAATTACACAGGTTCTGTGGCTGATTAAGAAGGTAATTAAACTCACTTGGTGCCTCATCTGCATTAAATTAGCCTCAGAACCTGTGTAATTCATGTGTCCTGGATTAAAGGGATGATGTGGCAACCTTAGTTGATTTACTAAAACAAGAGCGTGCAAAATCTGGTGCAGCTCTGCTTAGAAACCAATCCGCTTCCAGGTTTTTTTTTTGTCAAAGCTTAATTGAACAAGCTGAAGTTAGAAGCTGACTGGCTACCATGCACAGCTGCACCAGATTTTGCAATCCCAAGTTTTAGTAAATCAACCCCCACTGCTTGAACGTGGAGTTTGGCTGCTCAGGCACCCTGTCCTGCATTGTGAGCTAGCAGGCTAAGGCCTCATACACACGGACGTTTTTTGACGCCGGCATTTTCTGGCGTTTTTTGCAGCTCTCCATGTTAGTCATTGACCCCATAAAAACGCCAACGTTTTTGAGCTGTAGAAGGCGTCTGCGTTAGTGAGCTGAAACTAGAAACCCAGGCCAGCGCGTTCTGAGGCTGTAACGTTTTGGCGTTTTTTGACGCCGTACCGGCATTAACTGGTGTTTTTTGACGCCAACGTTTTTAGGTTGAAAAATAGCAGAAGGCTGATTTTTTTTTTTTTTAATAAAAACGCCTATTGACGCTCACTAATGCCAATGCATAACGCCGAAAAACGCAGGTTTTTTTCTCCCTAACGTCGGGCCCGACGTTTTGTTTATTTTTCTAGAAACATCCGTGTGTATGAGGCCTAAAAGACACACGTTCTTTGTTGTTTCTGGCTGCACAAGCAAAAGAGCAAGAGAAAAGTAAGTATGTGCTCCTTGTACTAAGCTGTAGCTGTTATTTTGTTTTTAAATGGACCAAGTAGGGGAAAACTTTTAAGTGTTACTCTAGACAGAAGTTCTCTTACAATTTTGGATGAAGAGTAGAAGGATCAAAACCTTTCTTAGAAAACAGATAGGACAGTGATGGTGCACTTTGGCACCCTCAGATGTTTTGGAACTACATTTCCCATGATGCTCATGCACTCTGCAGTGTAGATGAGCAACCTGGGAAATGAAGTCCCAAAACGTCTGGGGTGCCAAGATTCGCCATCACTGAGGAGTAAGGGTAATCTCCCGACAACAGTGCATACAGCAATACAAACTTTACAGAATTTTGAACACTTCCCCACTCCAGTCACCACTGTGATGGGAAGTGAGGTGAAATATTCCCCAGTGGGGACACTGCAATAAAAACCTGATTTCAAACCCATCCCTACTTGTTAAGGCTACAGTTCTGTCTGGATTGCACAGGTTTTACCATACACCCGTATGAATACATTTGGTTAAGAAATAGCTTGAATAGTCTTTAATTTATAACCATCCTTAAAGAGACACTGGGGGAGATTTACTAAAACTGATGCACTCTGAATCTGGTGCCGATGTGCATGGTAGCCAATCAGCTTCTAACTTCAGCTTGTTCAAATAAGCTTTGACAGAAAAAAACTGAAAGCTGATTGGTTTCTATGCAGAACTGCACCCGATATTGCACTCTCCAGTTTTAGTATGCTCCCCCACTGCACTCTTTATAATAAAGTGAAAAGGCCTCATCTGACCGACTGATAATTACCTATGCAGTTTTCTCCTATCCCTCTTTTCTCTATCTCAGCCAGCACAAACCAATGCTTCTGGGCATGTAACCTTCTACAGTGTGGCAGTGCTTGAATCTATTATCCAATTGCTAGACTCAAGCATTGTAACCGAGAAGGTGAGACCTCTCCCTCTAGGTTCCAACACCAGCCAATGCTGGTTATTAGAGTGATGGCTGCGGAGGAAGTAGTGGCGGTGGATCATGGATAGGGCAGTGTCATTGGGGTGGGGGCTTCCCTTTAAGGCCTCATGCATTGAACAGTAATTGCAGGCGCATTTCTGTGCCCAGGAGACAGCTTCAGTGTACAGTCCCCCATAGTAATGAAAGGCTAAACGCTAGATGTATGCAGGCATACACTGCACTTGTGTAAATTTGCGCACATATGTAAATCCCTGAATGTGGATTTTGTCCTATCAGGGACTTACAACTGTGCATGTGTGCAAGTTTATAGCATGGTACACATGCACACATAGCTAGCGTACAGCCAGTCATTACTATAGCTGGCTGTATACTACAGCTGTCTCTCCTGAGACAGAAACACGCCTGCAGTTTGTCAGATGCCTAATAGTGTCCATGTGCATGAGGACCTGAATTGGCAAAGTGACAGGGTCTATTTGAATGGAAGCATACTAGCTTTTGTTAGCTGCTGTAGCACAGGATAGCATATGCCATAATAAACATAGCCTGGTGAAGTGTAGAGATAAAATAGTGACTTCTGCCTGTAGTTCGGTATAAAGCAGATTTTTTTTTTTTACATTAACAAATTCTACTAAAAACATAGGCTTATTTTGAAAGGGCTGTGCTACTGGTTTTAGAAGTAATTTTCATGTTGTGATTTACACACCATGGCCTGCATTCTCCATTAATATCAATGCTTCTATTTTCTGTGCATGTAATGCAACTGGCAGTGTAACAGAATACACAGTGGCCTCCGCTCTGGCATTGTGGTCCTAGGCAACGGGAAAGGCAGCATCCGAAGCAATCAGATCTATGGGAATAAAGAAGCTGGCATTTATATACTGTACAATGGGAACCCTGTGGTGAGGTATGTTATTATGGTTTCATTCTACTTATTCCGTCTCTGTGGCTACGCTTTGAAAATGCAGAACACATTATTTTCACAAGCTAATCTCCAAAGTAGTGTTCTGATCATGTTCAGCTATGTAGTCTGTATTGCTCCAGCCTTTACATTTGCTTTGTGATGTATGCCAGTCTCCAGAGACAAAGTCTGTGCTTGTCTATTTGTTTTCCCAGTATCATTAATCAATGGGACACTAAGGAGTATTTATAGTAAAAAACAAACAGCCTATTTATTTGATAGCATGCTGTTAGAAAATGTGCATGTGAAAGATATAAAAAGAGGATTCAAATCCATGTATATGGTAAGTGGCGTTCTGAAAGGCGAGGTGATCGATGGACGTTATGTTTCACCTCACATGCATTCACTTGCAGGAAACTAAGGTGGAATCCAATCCGGGTTTTACTAGCCATCTTGGTAGGATGGGTTCCGGACCAGATTTTGCAGTCCACTTGTGTCCATCAACAGGTGGTATAATGGAAGCAGGTCTGGATCAGATGATTGCTCTGGCCTGGGACTCAGGAGCCATCAAGCCTGAGAGAGCTGATGAACTGAACTTTGCTTTGTGGCTGAAACAAAAGGTTTGCATTATCTTTGTTTTGTGGTTGTCTGGGAGAAGCTCTTCACCTCTAAGTGCCCGTTCACACAGGGGCGACTTGCGATCCGACATTTGAAATCCCATTGAAATGAATGGGAGCCGTCTTAATATACATGACTGAAGTCGCTCCCGACTTCAAGGCGACTTCTGAAAAGGTTCCTGTACTACTTCTAGGCGACTTCTATCCGACTTGTGACCATAGGATTCAATAGAAGTCGCCTCAAAGTCGGATCCCCATCTACATGGAAGCGACTTTACAGTTAAAAGAATAGAATTTATTTTTAGGCAACCCCCTCCCTCCCTTCTCTGATTGGTCAAGGCAAAGTCACCTGGCAAAAGTCGTGTTGTAAAGTCGCCTGAGGTCCTTGAAGTCGCGCTGAAATCGCCTAGCGATGTCGCGCCGAAGTCAGGTTGCCCCTATGTGAATACAGGCTTAGTTAGGAAACTGTAAATGTTTAGTTAGTGCCTGGATGGCAAGGATTTCTTTTCTGTTTCGTTTATTTGATTTACCTGCAACCTTTTAAATAAATCTGGCTACAAGTCAGATTTTAAGAAAACCTGTCGTTTTGGACTACCTTTTTCCCAGGGAAGGTGATCCCCATTGAGCTACCCCCCCACAGGTAATAGATATGTAACAACATAATTTGTATGAAGTCGCTTGAGAATGCATACCTAGGGTGAAATTTGAAATGAAAACCATTTTGTTAACTCATATTTTAGTATTTCAGAAATGGTCTCAATATTACTGATATTTCCAGCATAAATGTAGTCTGAGTTCAAAAGAATTGTCACACAGCATTATACATACAAATAACGTTCCCTATAAAAATATTTTCAAGGGCCCCTGTTGACAAAGCAATTTTTAAAGTATTCTTGACGTGTGGCTAAATTGAACTGGGCATGACAAAAACGCCATGGCCTAATGGGTGTAGATTGGTTTTAAAGGGGATTGTAAAATGCAGACACCTTTGGGAAATGTTTTTGTTCACATGAATTTGTCATTTGGTTTTCTGTAACAGAATAGGCTTCTAGACAGCCAGCAGAGATATTTTTCTCCATTGAATTTTCTACATTTGTAGTGTTACAACCTGTATTTAAAATGGATCTTGAGATAACTCAAAGCACTAAAACTATTGTGAAGTGGTTAAGAATTTGAACAAAAATTTAAATGGCGTACCATGGTGCAGTCAAGCCCATATCTAAAGTCCAGTTAAGGATCTGTGACTAAACTTGAAAAAAACTTTTCACCAATGGTCTTCATCCAAGCTGACCAATCTAGAACAATTTTTAGACAAATGGGGGAAAATTGCAGGATCCAAATATGCAAAGCTAGTAGACATTTGGCCCATTAACTTACAGATCCAGTTGCAGCAAACTGTTCTAACAAGTATTGGTTCAGGGGAGTTAATACTTATTCAAATAACCAATGTATGATAATACCATTAGTCACCATATCTTGATTTAGTTCCAACCTACAACGGGTAGTTCAAAGCTTCAGAGCTCTATATCTTGGTCTTCCTTGAGGTTTGTACCGGCACCACATCAGCAAGTTCTATATTGGGAACAGCAAAATAATAAAAAAAAAATAGGACTGTCACTTTCCCATTCAGGGCAAAGTGACAGTGTAAGTGAACATTCTTCCAGCCCCTTCCCCAGTGCTTGGTTCTAGCAGCCAAAAGATTGCACCATCTTGGCTCTGACACTGGTATTTTTGAGCTGGTTGTAGCTGATGGAGAAGCAGAAGATGATATTCGGTGAACATCACTGGGTTGGGGGGATTTTCACTGACAGTGAAACAGAATTTGAGGTATTGAGGTAAATGTCAAGATATACACAAATTTGGGAACACTCCACGCAAGTAAAAAAGGCAATAGAGGTATCTAACTTAGGACCAGCTCTGTATTGGTTTCAAGACAAGAACCTGAATGTCTTAGAATGGACTATAAATCAATCCAACTGAGGATCTGTGACAAGACCTTAATAGAATTACTAGGGTTGCACCGATACCGCTTTTTTGCCACAAAGTACGAGTACTGATACTTTACATTAGGTAGTTGCCAATACCGATTACCAATACCTATTTTTTGGTCGTGACCATTTTTTAAAGGGAATGAAGATTTCTGTTACTTTTCTTTATGAAATGAAGAATTGGAACTCCCAAAAGACTTATGAAACAAATAAAATTATTTTATTTGCTTGTCAAAAAGTTCTGAAAACTCAAATTGCACAGAACATGATAAATTATAGTGACTGTCATGTCAATGACATGTAAACATCACAACAAGTTCACAACCAACCAAGTAATACAGTTCTCTAGTTTAGGCATGAGGAGGAGCAAGAACACCAGAACAGTATCATTCTGAATCAGCAAAAAACTCAAAAAGACATAGCATTTTGTAAAAAAAAAACATGTCATGTGTGCTTGCTTCTAGTGCAACTTCTTACACATTTTTGAAAGAAACACATTTCACAGACAGTTAAGCTGAGAGAGACATGCTGTGGGTGTGGGACATGTAACAGGTAACATTCACTGACACTGGCCGCCATTTAACCTGAGAGAGACATGCTGTGGGTGTGGGACATATACAGGTAACAATCACTGACACTGGTCACCATTTAACCTGAGAGAGACATGCTGTGGGTGTGGGACATGTACAGGTAACACTCACTGACACTGGTCACCATTTAACCTGAGAGAGACATGCTGTGGGTGTGGGACATATACAGGTAACAATCACTGACACTGGTCACCATTTAACCTGAGAGAGACATGCTGAATTTACCACTGGTCACAGTCACTAACAATGGACATATACA
>BLSH010539852.1:176207-191651 GCA_018402905.1 Glandirana rugosa
AACAAGATTTTAGTAGAGTATCACGATATCCCTCTCCAAGGACGACGAGGACACTCCCTATTTTAGAACAATAATCTGTCCCTCACAGGAGCAGCAGGAACCTCTCCCTATAGCACTATGAGATGATTTTAGAACAATAATCTGTCCCTCACAGGAGCAGCAGGAACCTCTCCCTATAGCACTATGAGATGATTTTAGAACAATAATCTGTCTCTCACAGCAGCAGCAGGAACCTCTCCCTATAGCAATGAGATGATTTTAGAACAATAATCTGTCCCTCACAGCAGCAGCAGGAACCTCTCCCTATAGCACTATGAGATGATTTTAGAACAATAATCTGTCCCTCACAGGAGCAGCAAGAACCTCTCCCTATACCAGTATGAGATGATTTTAGAACAATAATCTGTCCCTCACAGCACCAGTAAACTGTACCTACTCCAGTATCAGATGGTTTTAGAACGCTTATCTTTCGCCTCACAACACCGCCAGGAACCTGTCTGTAATGCAGGATGAGATGATATTAGATCGGTAATCTATCCCTCACAGCACTAGTAAACTGTACCTAGTCCAGTATCAGATGGTTTTAGAACGCTAATCTTTCGCCTTACAGCACCGCTAGGAACTTGTCTGTAATGCAGGATGAGATCATATTAGATCGGTAATCTATCCTTCACAGCGGCGGTAGCATGCTCTCCCTACACTAGCCTGAGACTATGTGACACGCGGCACTACATGTCTCCAGCTCATATAGAGGCTGGGTCATGTGATGCAGTAGCCAATTACAGCCATGCCATTAGTAGGCATGGCTGTGATGGCTTCTAAGGGCAAACGAGTGAAACGCTTGTTGATTGGCTGCCTTGCAGCTATTCAGCAGGCGCCAAAAATAGTCTGGGTCACATGATGCACTGGCCAATCACAGCCATGCCATTAGTAGGCATGGCTGTGATGGCTTCTAAGGGCAAATGAGTGAAACGCTTGTTGATTGGCTGCCCTGCAGCTATAGAAAAGGTGCGAAAAATACCCGAATACCGAACCCAAACTTTTTTCCAAATGTTCGGGTTCAGGGCACGGACACCCCAAAGTCTGGTATGAACCCAAACTTTACAGTCCGGGTTCGCTCAACTCTACTGATGGCAGCCCATTCTTGCATAATCGATGCTCGAATATGTCAGAATGTGTTGGGTTTTTTTTGTTCACCCGCCTCTTGAGGATTGACCACAAGTTCTCAATGGGATTAAGGTCTGGGGAGTTTCTTGGCCATGGACCTAAAATTTTGATGTTTTGTTCCCCAATCCATTTAGTTATCACTGTTTGCCTTATGGCAAGGTGCTCCATCATGCTGGAAAAGGCATTGATCCTCACCAAACTGTTCTTGAATGGTTGTGAGTTGCTCTCTGAGGATGTTTTTGTACCATTCTTTATGCATGGCTTTGTTCTCTGTGGCAAAATTGTGAGTGAACCCACTCCCTTGGCTGAGAAGCAACCCCACACATGAATGGTCTCAGGATTTACTGTTGGCATGACACAGGACTGATGGTAGAGCTCACCTTTTCTTCTTTGTTTTTTTTTTTTCTGGATGCCCCAAACAATCGGAAAGGGGATTCATCAGAGAAAATGACTTTACCCCAGTCCTCAGCATTCCGATCCCTGTACATTTTGCAGAATATCAGTCTGTCCCTGCTGTTTTTCCTAGAGACTCCAGGCCATCCTCCAAAAGTCTTCCTCACTGTGTGTGCCGATGCACTTACACCTGCCTGCTGCCATTCCTGAGCAAGCTCTGCACTGGTGGTGCCCCGATCCCGCAGCTGAATCAACTGTAGGAGACTGTCCTGGCGATTGTTGGACTTTCTTGGATGCCCTGAAGCCTTTTTCACAAATGCAGTGAAAATGTTTTTTTAAGGGATTAAGTTCATTTTCATGGCAAAGAGGGACTTTGCAATTAATTGCAGATTATCTGCTCGCTCTTCATAACATTCTGGAGTATATTATATATTAATATTTGTGTAATTCTCAAAACTTTTGGCCATGGCTATACTGTTATTTCTCTTCTCCCAGCTCTTATGCAGCTGAGAACAGAGGGAATGTGATCACTCATTAAAAAAAAAAGGGGGGGGGGAAAGGGCTTAGTGCCGGTTCACACCAGCGCAATGTCAAACTTTGCATGTGATTCGCACTGCACAGCTGTGCAAACCACATGCGATGTCTGTGCGATGCAAATTCAGCCGTACAGATTTTATTAAAGAGAAAATAAGCAGCACTCCAAATAATGCAACAATATATATCATTCAGTTGTACAAATAAAATAAAAACGTGTCCATGTGCAAAATAGGACTCAAACTTTAAAATATAACACCAAAAAATTATAAACCGTCCATAAGTGCAAAACAATCAAATTAAGTAATTATCCATGCAGAGTGAAAGTATCTGTCACCAGCAACACTCTCACACTCGGGCTTCTTACCAGATGTCCAGGACCACAAATTATAATGGTCAAACAAGCAGCAGCAAGTTTATCCAGGAGGGTAACCGTCACATGGATCACAGATCGTATAGAGGAGACTCACAATAAAAAACAAGGTAAGCTCCTATAGTGAAGCCCATCATGATATAAAAGAGTTTAATTAAAAAAATGGCTACAATTACCTTCATACAAAACATAGACAGCAATTGTTTTGTATAATAATGCTATGTCTGAAGTCACATTGCATTTGGACCAAAATTGTGCAGGATCCTTTTTTTTTGGTCTACACAAGAATCGATTTGTATGGGTGTTTACACCCATTCGATCCAATTCCTGTTTGAATTGACCATTTGCGCTTCGAAATGCGAACCGATATTTGGGGTGTTTTTTTTTTTAATGACACACGCAGCGGTTCGCATAGGGCACTGTGTACCACCTGTGGGTGACATGCGATGCGGGAATCCGCACTTCTCGCATCGCAGCAATGTGAACCGGCCCTTAGAGAAGTGGGAGTAGAGAATGCAAGGGTGTGTGTCAGTGAGAGCCAGAGAAATAGCAGTATAATGATCTTCCCAGTGAAGAGCTGTGCAGAGGAGCATATCAGCACGTCTTGGTCATTAGAAGACAGGCAGGCTGCTCTCCCAGCACAGCTAGAAAACTGAAATAGGAAAGCAGAGGGACTGATGGTTTCATACAAAGGAAGAGAAACAAAGAGAACATGATACTTTTAACACTATTACATGGTACAACTTATGCATATCAGGAATATGAAATGCTGGGGCAACATACTCCTCAGGCAAAGGATAAAAAGCATATGAGCACAGAAATTCATACATAGTTTCAGTGCCAAATTTCATGATAGGATTAATGTTTACATCACTTGTGGTGTTTAGTAGCATATAGTTTGTCATGGCAACTAGAAGCATGAAGATGGAAAAATATTAACACACCAACACCTTACAACAGTTTATGACAAAACCCACAGTTCTCAATTAAGTGACCAGTTCTGTAAATTATTGGAACAGTTGCCCATGATAGGCTAATGAAGGCTTATGACAGTTGTCAGTATTCTAGTGTAGCGGTATAACAAGGATAATAATGTGTCAGTGTTTTCCGCACAGTCTATTTATAAATAATGCACTAATACCATAGAGGTTCGGTTGCTTTAGTGCGTTGTAAGCAGCTGAACCGTGTAAGGTGCTTTGTCAAACAGTACAAGCTTGATGTTCCTCTGGGGAGCAGCTACAGATACCGCCAGGTTGTTAAGAGTCAGAGCCAGAAATCTGGAAAATTCTTCCTGCCGTGTGAGTAACATGTATTGTAAGAGCAATATTCTCTGGCATGTTTGTGAATTATGACTCAACCTAAATATTCTCATGGGGAAATACAAAATGTCCTCAAGATTGCTCCCTCCTATAGGACTGCTTTTTCTGGGTTTCTTCTTTTCATTTTTATACCTATCAGATGAAAAAACTCGCAAATGAAGTTATTTTTACAGCACAAACAGAATAAGAACGTTTGCAGCCTGAGATATTTATCAGAAATAGATGGCCATATCTTTTTAACATGCTTTTTTAAACCTCTGCTTATATATTTTTCATCACATGCACTGTTTTTATAGCCCAAGTTTGTGACAGCCCAGACAATGCACAGTAAGGCCCCTCTCACACGGGCTTTCCGATCAGGTCCGCCAGTCAGTTTTTCAGGCAGGCCTGCTCTGAGCCTCCATTCACCCCTATGGGGCAGCAGATATCCGCTGACACGCGCTGCTATCCGATCCTGTCCGTGAAATCCAGACGGATTGAGACAGGGAGGCTACAGGCAGTACTGGTGTATGGGGCCCGAGCATCTGTAGGGGCCCGTACACCAGGCCTGCTCCACGCCTCCGTCCTCATGCAATAATCCTTCCTCTGAATCTGATGGCAGCCGCAGCGCTATGGACAGCAATAGACACAGACACAAGCAACAAGCCCGCGCTGCTCTCCTTGTCGCTTGCTGTAGACGCAACCTTTACTAGCAACACCCCCCCATTCAATGTACGTCAGGTTGGAACTCCTCGCTCGGCTTCTTGACACTTTCATCGGTGCTGAGGAGGAAGGAGCCGGCTGCTTGCTATTGCCACTGCCCCCTCCCATTGCCCAGTACTCATTCAGGGGGCATGGTTATTTCCTAAGATTTGAAAGTGGGCAGCCCGATCAGGTGCATGCAGAGAGGAGGAGAAAGAGCAACTGTAAGTGACTGAGAAATTGCTGCAAGCTGCCTCTGGACTGACTGAGTATTGACAATGTATTGTGTATCAATACACAATACATTGTCAATTCACATTGTATTGATGTGTATTGTTGACTGACTGTGCCCCTACCCTGTGCTGGAATTGGAAATTTGGCTGTTTCAGTTGCATTGTGGAGAGGGATGAGGATGACTCTGATTTGGGATGAGAATTGCATTATGTAACTCTCATCCCCACCCAGAGTCATCCTCATCCCTCTCCACAATGTATTCCCATCCACGCGCTGTATCATCCATCCCTCTCCACAATATATCCCCACCTCCTCCCAGAATCCTGGAGAGGGTTGGATGAGGCCGGGTGGAGGATGGGGATATATTGTGGAGAGGGTTGGATGATGCCAGCCAGTGGGCATATTTGGTGGGGCCACCAGTGGGTGGGCCCTGAGGAGAGCAGGGCTCTGACAGGTCCGTCTCTGCACAGTGAGCAGAGATGGAACTGTCATCCGCCTGCTCAGGGGGATCAGCGGTCCTCCTGTGTGAAAGGACCCTAAAAGCATATTAAAACAAACTTTCATTCACATTTGGGACTATAGGCATTTGTTTTTAAGGTGTATTAGGCCTAGTGCACACTGGACGTTTTTACAGCTGCTTCTAGGGGTGCCTGGTGTTTTTTTTTTTTTTTTTTTCTTGCCTCTAAACGTCTCTGCATGTTAGCCTCTGTGTCCATACACATAGGCTTTTAGCAACATTTAGTGGCAGGAGCTTTTAGCCCGGGTTCACATTAGTGCGATCTTAGACATCGCATGTGATTCACACCCGCACCGCAGGTGCCAATCGCATGCGCTGTCTGAGCAATGGGAGTTCAGCCATACAGTTGTATGACTGAACTCGCATTTGCTTCGCAAAGGTGCAGGGACTTGTTTTCCCCTGCACTAGAATCGGATCGCATTGGTGTTGTCACCCATGCAATCCGATTCTTGTCCGAATCCACAGTTCGCACTGTGATCTGTGAACCAGTCTGGGGGTGTCATTACCATTGTACTGACACCCGCAGCGGTTTGCAGAAGGCAGTGTGAACTGCCTGCATGAGAGGTGCGATGTGGGAACCTGACTGGAATTGCGCTGGTTCCTGCATCGCACCTATGTGAACCTAGGCTTAGAGGCAGGAAAAAAAACCACTGAGAGTGGGTCCAGGAGCAGCAGAATTTGGGCAGAAAAAAGCTTGACGCTACTAAAAGCTGCTAGAGGCTCCTAAAAATGGCAAAATGTGCTTAAACGCTAACGCTTGAGCATTAATTCATTTCAATGGCCATAAAAAAATGATTTATTCTGGCCAATGAAATGAATTAACACCCAGGAGCTTGACACCTTTAGAAAGGGAGGGAAAATATAAAGCATCTCACAAAAGTGAGTACACCCCTCACATTTTTGTAAATATTTTATTATATCTTTTCATCTGACAACACTGAAGAAATTATACTTTCCTACAATGTAAAGTAGTGAGTGTACAGCTTGTATAACAGTGTAAATTTGCTGTCCCCTCAAAATAACTCAACACACAGCCATTAATGTCTAAACCACTGGCATCAAAAGTGAGTACATCCCTAAGTGAAAATGTCCAAATTGGGCCCAATTAGCCATTTTTCCTCCCCGGTGTCATGTGACTCATTAGTGTTACGAGGTCTCAGGTGTGAATGGGGAGCAGGTGTGTGACATTTGGTATTATCGCTCTCACTCTCTCATACTGGTCACTGGAAATTCAACATTGCACCTCATGGCAAAGAAGTCTGAGGATCTGAAAAAAAGAATTGTTTCTCTACATAAAGATGGCCTAGGCTATAAGAAGATTGGCAAGACCCTGAAACTGAGCTGCAGCACGGTGGCCAAGACCATACAGTGGTTTAACAGGACAGGTTCCACTCAGAACAGGCCTTACCATGGACTACCAAAGAAGTTAAGTGCACGTGCTCAGCATCATATCCAGAGGTTGTCTTTGGGAAATAGACATATGAGTTCTGCCAGCATTGCTGCAGACATTGAAGGGGGGGGAGGGGTGTCAACCTGTTAGTGCTCAGACCATATGCCACATACTGCATCAAATTGGTCTGCATGGCTGTCATCCCAGAAGGAAGCCTCTTCTAAAGATGATGCACAAGAAAGTGATATAGTGGTGTTTGGTACCTCATAGCCGGACCGGGAAAGGGCAGCCAGAGAGTTGACAAAGATCAATCTTGCCCTGTCCACAGCTGCCAAACCCAGTCATATTTCCGAGGACACCCCTTGTTGATATATGTTAACTTATACATGGGTATCACTGCATCAATAGAGGACTCCCATGATTCCACCGTAGGGGAGAGGGAGAAGCCCATTTAACCAATATCTCTTTTTTTGCATAATAGAACAGAAAGGAAATCAAGAGTTTGGTGTATCGAGAATTCTGTTCATCATCCTGAATACCCAATAAGGCTAATTTGGCTGACAATGGGAGGGACAATTGTAAGCGAGTATTAATAAAGTCCAGAATTGCAGTCCAGTATTAAACCAACTTAGGACAAATCCAAAACATATGAAAGTAAGTGCTATCAAAGGACTGGCACCGAGGGCAATTCTGTGAATGCTGTGGATATATCTTATGCAGTCTCTGAGGCGTGTAGTAAATCCTGTGCAGAAATTTTGCCTGTAATCATTTGTCTCTAGAGGATATCACTAATTTGGAACTATCCTCAAAACACTCCTCCCAGGTTTCCCTATCCAGAGTCGGAATATCTGTTTGGCACTTCTCCCATAGTGCCTCCATTTTGGGGGAGTCCACCCCGAGAAGCACCAAATACAGCGAGGAGAGAGTGGTTTATCAAAGAATTCCAGTGCTAGCAATTCTTCTATAGGGTCAGCCTTAAAACTAGGTAATATGGGAAATCGTGCTCTGGCCGCAAGACGCTGATAGTAGGGAAAAATCATCCACCTGCGGAGATTATATTTGACAGCAAGGTTCCAAAATGATCAAAGTATACCTGCAGGCATTATGTCTTTTAGTGTCTTAATTACAAACCGAGCCCATAGTTGTGGATCCGGTATCGTTCTAAACTGTGGGATCGAAGGATTTCCCCATAATGGACAGAAGGGAGACCACTGGTTGGGACTCAGAAACTGCTTTCTAGCCGCCACCCAAACTCGCAGGGCTACTTTAGTGGGATCAGGGAGGGAGGGTGCACTTTTTCCCCCCTACATACCAAATTAGAGCGTTCCCTAAGAGAGCCCAGGACAGCCGCCTCTAGGCAGACAGCAGCATTGGTCCTAGATTGTTCAAACCACCATCTGACTGTAACAATGATATCTGCCCAGTAATACACCATCAAGTTGGGCAGTACCAAGCCAACACAACTTACTGGGAGCTGAAGTGATGATTTAGCTAACCGTGGAGGTGATCCCTGCCACAAAAAGGAGCCAATACAGCCATCTAGGTCTTTAAAAAGAGGAAGAAATCCATGCCGGGCAGTTTCTAAAGACCTAGTTAAATTTAGGTAAGCAAATCATCTTCAATATATTTATGCAGCCAAGGAGGTTAAGTGGTAAGTTCATCCATCTCGTGCAATGTTCCTTAAGTCGCATAACTATAGGGAGTAGATTAAGGCGGTGGAAGGAACGTAAGTCTTGTATGATGTTAATCCCCAGGTATTTAAACTTCTCTACCCATAGCAGGGGGGTTTGAGTTGCAAATACCCTGGCCTGAGGGTCGATAAGGAAGAGAACCAACTTAGTCCAATTAATTTGGACGTACACTCACTACTTTACATTGTAGCAAAGTGTCGTTTCTTCAGTGTTGTCACATGAAACGATATAATAAAATATTTACAAAATTGTGAGGGGTGTACTCACTTTTGTGAGATACTGTACATATATATATATATATGTGATCCGACACACAGCTTCCGTCCTGCAGCAGTAAAACTGCTATGGGGCGGACAGCAAGCGATTAACCAGGTGGTTATTATGTGTTTTTACTGCCCCCTGACCTACATATGAACATGGCAGCTACTTTGGCCTGTTTACATTGCTGTGGGTATGATGCTTCACTTTGTGGTGAAGCAATCTTAACTCGACATGTCAAGTTTTAAAGAGGGCACTGCATGTCAAACGTCAAACTCCTCCATTATGTCAATGGGACTGTGCTGCAACCGCATAATCCAGCTAATCCCCATTGGGATTAAATACAAGCATTTAGGAGGTGGCAGTATTGCCCCCTGAATGCCTGTAAACTGGCTCTAAACCACCTCTGAAAAAGTGGTTCACTGCAGAGTGCTTTTCAATGTGCAATAAAGTCTTCCACCAATGTAAAAAAAGGCCCTTGAAACCAACTGAATCCCAACTTTAGTTTTTTTTTTTTGTGATGCATCTAGAACGGTCAGTGAGGGTTTTTTTACAGCTTCGTTACTGCTTGTTTAGAATGAATCAAATGTTAATGTCCATCGTCTTAAGATAGGTGCACTTCAAGTACACTGTGAACTGAGTTGAAATGACATGCACCTGTGTTCACTTCAGATAACCAGTCATCACCGCTGAAGTTTTTTTTTTCCAATTCATCTGCATATTACTGGATATTTTGTTTTGCTTAATTTTCTGTAAGGCTCCTTTCACGAGGCGCTTTACAGACACTATTTAGCTAAAAATAGCGTCTGTAAAGCACCTCAAAAATCCCCCCCCCCCCCAATCCTGCAAGCAGCATCTTTGGGGCGGTGAGGGGAGCGGTGTATACACTGTTCCTCTACTGCCCCTGCCATTGAAATAGCAAGCGCTTCTGAAGTGGCTGCACACCACCTCAGTAGCACGGAGCGCCGGCACTTTTAACCCCGTTTTAACCCCTTGTGGGGGGTTAAAAGCAATGTGCTCCCGCCTGCATAGCGGAGCCATATCGCTGGTAAAACGCTGCTAAAACTAGCGGGGTTTTACTGCGACCGCTGCAAAGCTGTAGTGTGAAAGTAGCCTTAATGAAACCTGAGAAAAACGTAGCTGTAGCCCACGCATTGGGGTTGTATTTCTAAAACTGGAGAGTGGAAAATTTGGTGCAGCTGTGCATGGCTGCCAGCTCTGCTTCTAATTTCAGCATATTCAATTAAGCTGCGACAAAAAAAAACCTGGAAGCCAATTGGTTTCTATGCAGAGTTGAACCGGATTTTGCACTCTCCAGTTTTAGTAAGGGTACTTTCACACTGCAGGCTTAATCGCGGTAAAACCCTGTTAGTTTTAGAGGAGTTTTACCAGTGATATGGCTCCGCTATGCAGGCGGGAGCGCGGCGCTCTTAACCCCCCACAAGGGGTTAGAACGGGGTTAAAAATGCCGGTACTCTGCGGTGTGCAGCCGCTTCGGAAGCGATTGCCATTCATTTCAATGCCAGGGGCAGTAGAGGAGCGGTATATACACCGCTCCCCTCACCACCCCAAAGATGCTGATTGCAGGACTTTTTGTAACATCCTGCAAGCGTACCACCCCAGTGTGAAAGCACTCAGGGCTTTCACAATGGGGTGGATTGGGTGGGATTTTTGAGGCACTTTACAGACGCTATTTTTAGCTTTAGCGTCTGTAAAGCACCTCAGTGTGAAAGGAGCCTAACTGAAACCCATTGTGTCTTGATACGCATTGTAGTGCATTAAAACAACCATTTCAAGATGAATGGGGTGAAACGCATAACACCTGTAAAATTAGAGCAGGCTACGTTTTTTGAAGCGCACATGACACTGTGCATTGTGGTGCATTGCTGCACACATACATGTTGAGGCGCATTGGGGTATAACTCATCACAGAACAGCAATGCAGTTATTGTGTGTTACAGCATCGCAGCAGCGTAAATACACTAAACCCAACAATCAAGATAAAAATGACAAGCACACTATTGGCTTTTTGCAAGAGATCTTTTGTTGCCCCAAAACATTGCACTGCATTTCAGTGACAATAAATGTTTTTGCTTTTTAAACTGTGATGATGGGTTTGACAAATTCCAAACTGTGTGAAGAGAATAGAGAAATTGTAGTAAACCCTGTGCCACCCTCTTTTTTTGCTCAAAAGTAACGGCTAGGTCAGGTAAGGTGACACATTTGAAATAAAACATTACAGCACAGCTGACAGAAACAGTACAAGTTAAAGGACAGCTGAGATATTGTAAACTTCCACTAGCTAGGGTCTTCAAAAGACCTCTAAATGACCATAAGGGTACATTCACACCAGCGAAGCCCATTTTGACAGGCTCCGCTGCTCAGCGGGGATCCGTCCTTTTATCCCCGCTGAGCCGGCGGATGACAGGACAGTCTCTGCACTCCGTGCAGAGACTGTCCTGTCACAGCTCCATTCTCCTCTATGGAGAATCGGATGAACACAGACCGTCTGTCCATATACATCCAATCCGATCCACCAGACGGATGGAAAATAGGGTTTCCATCCGTCTGTTTTTGGCGGATTGGAGCGGATCGGGTGTCAGCGGACATGTCACCGCTGACATCCGTCGCTCCATAGAGAGCAATGGAGTGTCCGTTCTGGTCCACCTGAAAAACTGACTGGCGGACCCAAATGATCCGCTAGTGTGAAAGGGGTCTAAATGGCTCTGTCATAAACTGTCTAGGAGAGGAGGTTGAGCAATACACATTTGTAAGTCTGCCTAAGTTAGACCTAAAACTGAACTTTTTTACATCTCAATAGAAAAATGTACTTATATTCCCTAACTGTCAGGGATCCATACGAGCGTTGCGATCGCGCACAAACCTGCTTGCCCGTTATCTGCTACCTGATCCGTTTACCTGATTGACCCAGCTTGTTTGGACCACTCTGCCTTCTCCTAACCTGACCCGGCTTGTTTTGGACCCTGCTTACTTCTGCCTGCCTGATACCCGTTGCCGAACCCAGCTTGCTCTCTGACCATTCTTTGGCTACCGATTCTACTGCTCCGTTCATCTGTATTTGACCCAGCTTGTCTGACATTTCTCCTGCCTGCCCTGCATCCAGCTGTCCGCTGTCCAGTGCTGTGCATCCAGTGATCACTAATCTACTGTGGCTGTCCAGTCTCCAGCTGTCTGCCTGCATCCAGCTCCGGTGATCACTTATCTACTGCTGCTGTTCCAGTTCTGGCGGTCTGCTGTCTAGTGCTTCCAGCCCCGTTTCCAGCGTCCAGTATCCAGTCTTCAGCTGCTTGCCAGAGGCACTCCTACCTCACTGTACTCACGAGATGACTATCCCCATTCCAGGGGGCTCCGAGTCGGGGCTGTATGAGAGGTCTCCTTCTACCAGAGACAAGCTCTACTCTCAGGTACGTGGTTCATTACAGTATCAGACAGCCATGTCTGAGCCTGCGGGAGGAACCACTTCCATGGAGGAAATCTGCCAGCACCTTGCTGCACTTACTCAAGCCATCAGGTCCTTGCAAGAAGGCTACACCAGACTGGAGGCACAAGTCCAGACCCCTTCACCTGTACCCAGCATGGCATCCACCTCTGCAGCTCCAGCCATCTCCACTCAGGCCAGCGCCAGTCCTTCTGTGGTCATGCTGCCTCCTGAACCCAGGGTCCCCACGCCTTAAAGATTCTCTGGGGACCGGACCAAGTTTCGTGCCTTCCGTAATGCCTGCCAGCTGTTTTTCGCCCTGCAACCACTGACCTTTTCCCTGGAAGTGACCAAAGTGGGGTATGTCATCGTCCTGCTTTAGGGAGAACCACAGTCCTAAGCCCACAGGCTATTGGAGGAAAATTATGTACAAGTACAGACCCTTTCAGCCTTTTTTGACTCCATGGCACAGCTGTATGATGACCCGCAGCATACCACCACCACAGAATCTGCCCTGCATGCACTCCAGCAAGGCCGCAGAGCGGCCGAGGACTATGTTACAGACTTCAGACGCTGGAGCGCAGACACCCAGTAGAATGATGCAGCTCTTCAACATCAGTTTCGCATGGGGCTCTCTGATGGACTTAAGGATGAGCTTGCTAGAGTGGGAACCCCCAACACTCTGGAATGACTGATTACTCTGTCTATTCAAATTGACCGGCGGCTCCGTGAGCAACGAGCAGAGAGAGCTGCACAACCTCACAGACCTACCTGGACGCTGCCCAGAGTTCCTATCCATGCCTCCTCCAGTCCAGCACTTACCATGCCGGTTCCCAGCACCCCAGAACCTGAGCCCACGCAATTGGGGCTGATGCGACCTACGCTGACACCTGAAGAGCGACTCCGACGCCAGCAGAACAACTTGTGCATGTACTGCAGAGAGCCAGGTCATTATGTTCACAGCTGCCCCGCCAAAACCCGTAAGTCCATCTCTCTTGCACCTACCAACCTGTCAACTTTGTCTGCCAATGCCACTCACATCGCTCTACCCCTCTCGTTTCAGCTTCCAGGAAGAACCCTCCAAGTCAGTGCCATTATTGACTCTGGAGCTTGCAGCTGTTTTATTGATCTACAGTTTGCCCATCAGCACAGCATTCCCTTGCAACCCAAGTCGCATAGCCTTTCTGTCTACCTCGCTGACGGGTCGCATATCAAGTCTGGAAACCCCCTTGTTGCCCGTCAGATCTGCTTGTCATGAGGAACTGTTGAGCCTGGATGCCATCTCCTCCCCGCTTTTTCCAAGTTATTTTGGGTCTTCCTTGGCTGCAAGCCCATGATCCACAGATCAACTGGAGTACCGGTGAAGTCCAATTCTCTTCACCATACTGTCAGAGACATTGCACCTCCAGCACTTCTGATACCCCTCCAGCATTACTATGCCTTAACATGGACCCTGAGACCCGGCAGTCGGTAACTGAACCTTATCATCCATTCCTGGATGTGTTCAGCAAGCAAGGGGCAGACATGCTTCCCCCTGGGGGGCCGAGATTCCGTTCGGACGTATCTTTCCACTAACCGAACAGGAACAAGGGGCACTAAAGGACTATATAGATGAAAATCTTGAGAAGGGTTTCATTCGTCCTTCCAAATCCCCTGCCGGCGCGGGTATATTCTTTGTCTCCAGAAAGATCAATCACTCAGGCCATGTGTGGACTATCGTGAACTGAATAAAATAACAATTAAAAATCGTTATCCACTGCCTCTGATGACCGAGATGACCGAGTTATTCCAGAGACTGAGATCTGCCCTCATTTTAACCAAACTGGATTTGAGGGGGGCCTACAACCTGGTGCGCATCAGAGAGGGGGACGAATGGAAAACCGCATTTCGCACCAGGTTCGGACATTTTGAGTATTTGGTAATGCCCTTTGCAATGCCCCGGCCATCTTCCAGCATTTCATCAATGATGTGTATTCAGAGACTTTTTGGACATTTTTGTCATTGTGTATTTAGATGACATTCTGATTTTCTCCGGGTCCCTGGACCAGCATCGTGTGTATGTCAATCAAGAGCTGAAGAGACTTCGTCAACACAGACTGTTTGCTAAACCAGAGTTCGAGAGGGACAGCTTCCAATTTCTGGGCTTGATTATTTCACCAACGGGAGTTGAAATGGATCCACAGAAGGTGTCTGCTGTACTTGATTGGCCTGTACCCACAGACAAAAAGGGGGTACAGCGCTTTGTGGGGTTTTCAAACTTTTATAGGAAGTTCATCAAGGGATTTTCCACCATTATTTCTCCCATTACGCAGCTGACCAAGCAAAACTCCCATTTCTGCTGGAACTCCGAAGCCCAAGAGGCTTTTGAAACCCTGAAGAGATGCTTCACTTCTGCCCCAATTTTGAGTCATCCAGATCCTGCACTGCCCTATGTCCTGGAGGTTGATGCTTCTGAAATTGCAGTGGGGGCAGTCATATCCCAGCGGCAGGGCATAAAGGACACACTACATCCTGTGGCATTCTTTTCACGGAAGCTCTCTCCGGCCGAAAAGAACTATGATGTAGGAGATCGAGAACTCTTCCTGTTGGAAGGCGCAACCCATCCAATTCTTATTTACACTGATCATAAGAATCTCGAATATCTACGTGCAGCCAGACGTTTGAGACCACGACAAGCCAGATGGGCCTTGTTCTTTTCCCGCTTTGACTTCCACATTACATACTGTCCCAGGTCAAGGAATACTAAGCCTGATGCCTTGTCCCGGATGTTTGATGTCCCCAAAGACTCCTCTGCTCCTGATACCATCCTGCCAGCAGGTAACTTCCTTCTTTTGCAAGCGGATCTCCTGTCACAGATTAAACAGGCATCCATGACACACTCCAGTCCTGCCGGGTCAATCCTTGTTTGCCGGGATAGTCTGCTATGGAGAGGGGATCGGATCTTTGTGCTGGAGGATGTTCAGGTACTAGTCCTGAAGAACCTGCATGATGATCCCCTGGCAGGTCACTTCGGCATCCATGAAACCACAGAACTGGTAAAGCGAACTTTCCGGTGGCCTAAGTTGAAGGACTTTTGCAGGAAATATGTACATTCCTGTCCTGTCTGTATCCAGAACAAGACCGCTAGAAGCCGAGCCTGGGGCCTACCCAAGCCTTTGCCCATCCCAGACAGGTGTATAAAGGACGTTTTCAGGAAGTTGAATCCGGTGGCCTTTCAAGCGAAATGGTCAAGACACCAAAGTACCTACGGCTTCACTGGACGGTCCCCTAGTAGTACGTCCAAGAAGTCCTGATCATGGACTTGTAGGAGGTCGTGTTTCTAGGCTAGGGGAGAGGTATCGTCTGATAGGGCCGTTTGTTCCTAACTGGGCCGTCCTGACCTCACACAGTACCTACGGACAAATTAGACACTGTCCTCTAGGCGAACGTTTTCTTCCTTCAATGGACG
>BLSH010539852.1:205567-217658 GCA_018402905.1 Glandirana rugosa
CCCCCCCCCCCCCCCCAAATGACCCCATTTTGGAAAGTAGACACACCAAGCTATCTGCTGAGAGGCATGTTGAGTCCATGGAATATTTTATATTTTGACACAAGTTTCGGGGAAATTCCATTTTTTTTTTCCACAAAGTTCTCACTAAATGATAAGTTACTTGAACATGCCATGGGTATATGTGAAATTACACCCCAAAATACATTCTGCAGCTTCTTCTGAATACGGGGATACCACATATGTGAGACTTTCTGGCAGTCTAGCCACGTACGGGACCCCAAAATCCAATCACCGCCTTCAGGCTTTCTAAGTGCGTAAAAAGGTGAGTTTACTCCTCACTCCCTATCACAGTTTCGGAGGCCATGGAATGCCCAGATAGAACAACCCCCCCAAATGACCCCATTTTGGAAAGTAGACCCCAAAATCATTGGCCTGGCCCTGTAGATTGAAAGGCCCTGTATCAAATGCCGTTGCAGCGCCCGCACCTAGGGGGTGCGCGCGCGCACACGGCTCGTGATCGCGGCCGCCGTCGTATGACGGCGATTTGCGCTACAGAGCCACCTTGTCGCCGTCAAATGCCGATCAGCCGTCGGCAGATGGTTAATCCCACCCCTCTCCCATTATTGGTAGTTATTGGTACTTTTAATCCCTACCAAAAGAATCCCAAATAGTGGTGGTCAGTGGCTTTTTAATCTCCCCCCACCACTATCATAAATTGCAAGGTTCATTCATTAAATTTTCCTCCTTTCCAGTCCTCCAATGTGGGAGGAATAGTTGGGCTCTCCAATGTAAACGCTACTATATTTGTGAGCGTTGTGATTGGCCATCACTTTGATCACAATCCACAGACACACTTTTTAATACATTTTTTTTAAATCAGAGAAAAGTTTATTAAAACAAAAAAAAGGTAAAGGTATGTACACGTACAGAAGCATGTAGAATAAGACATTTCCAGTGCTGACCATAATTGGGTATTTAAAACATACCCCATACTGGCTTCTGATCCAACCAATACCCAACTAAATTTGCAAACCCGACAGTTTTATGTCAAACTATATATAACTGTAAATGAAGAGCGAGCGTTCCAAGAACACAATACAGTAAATAAGGACATTAAGCAGTTGAAGGAGGACAAAGCTACAAACTGGGTTAAACTAGTCTACTGGTCATCAGATTTAATGGACTAAGACACGGAGTGCCTAGCCATGGAGCCCAGATCTTCTCAAACTTGTCAAAGCAGCCCTTATGTTGATATATACATTTTTCCAAATGGAGAATGTCCCTCAATATATGCTGTCCAGTCTTTACTTTTGGGCAAATAATTCAGACTTCCAAAAAGTAAGGATTAACCACTTGCTGACCAGGCCTTTTCTGGAATTTTTTGTTTACAAGTTTAAATAAGTATTTTTTTTTACTAGAAAATTACTTGGAACATTATATATTTTTTTTAGCAGAGACCCTAGAGAATAAAATGGGGATCATTGCAATATTTAATGTCACACTGTGTTTGCACAGTGGTCTGTCAAATGCAATTTTTGTTTGAAAAAAATACTTTAATGGATTAAAAAGCAAAACAATAGTTACCCCAATTTTTTGTATGTGAAAGATGATGTTACGCCGAGTAAATAGATACCTAACATGTCATGCTTTAAAATTCTGCATGCTCGTGGAATGGTGACAAACTATGATACGTAAAAATCTTCATACGCTTTAAAAACTAGAAATATTGCTCTCACTTAAATGATTGCGGAGATACCTCACATGTGTGGTTTGAACACCATTTACATATGCGGGCCAACATGCGCATGTGTTTGCTTCTGCACGCGAGCACAGAGGGATGGGGCACATTCAATTTTTAAAATTTTTTTCTTATTTATTTTACTTTTTTTTTTATTGGTACACTGTCCCTTTTTATTTTTAATGATTTTTAGCCCTTGTAATAGAAATAAGCATGACAGGTCCTCTTTATTGGGAGATCTGGAATCAAAAAGGCCCCAGATCTCTAAAGCAAATGAAAAAAAATTATTTATGCCCAAGTACCGGAAGTGAGCATAGAGCCGAGTAGGGCCCATCTTACCCTCACTTGACTTCCTGCCAGCAAACGGGCACACCGGATCGCTTCCTGGTTTATTGATGGCTCCAGTAAGCTTGGCAATGACCAGGGGGCACCTGTCCGCGGCCTATAAAAGTGATCCTGCTGCGAATTAGCCCATGGGACCACTTTTATCTTGTAGCGAATCGCCCACAGTAAATAATGATACTGGTTTTGTGGCAGCTAGCTGCTGCCATAACACCAGTATTTAACGTCAAATTAATGACGTTTAACCTGCGCGTCTGAAACAGTGCTCTTCCTCCTTGGACAATTTCCGCAATTGCATTCTGTCCAGAATGCCTAAGACGCACTGCTTCGGGTTGTTTTAAATAGTTGCCACAATAAATTAATTAGGTCACCATGGTCTCTAAGACATTTTAATACATTTTAATTAAAATGAATAATATGTATTATGGAGTTGACACCTCACGCCATATATCTCCTAATTTTGGGCGATTTTCTTTCATTTACTGTTAAGTCTTTAGAACAGGAAGTGTTGCAGATCTGCCCAGTAGTGTCAGTGAAATAACCTTGCATAGGTTGTTATTTTTGTGCTCTATCCCAGTGTTTCTCAACCTTTTTTCAGTCAAGGCACCCTTTAAAAATT
Source organism: Glandirana rugosa (assembly GCA_018402905.1). NCBI lineage: Eukaryota > Metazoa > Chordata > Amphibia > Anura > Ranidae > Glandirana > Glandirana rugosa. Next base: position 208,267 of record BLSH010539852.1, read on the forward strand.
ATGGACAGTGAGGCACCCCATTAAAAAAATGTAGGTTATTCTAAGAGTTTTACATAATGCAGCGATATCCACGAGTCCAAGTAGGACACCCAACATTAGCAGTGGTTTATTCTTCTGTAGCAAATAGACTTTTGCAAATTGGTACTGACTAGTATGCCAATGTTTCTCTGTTTTCTCCATCATTCAGCTAATGTGACCCCAATGCTGATGGAGAGGGGCAGGGGAGGGTCAAGCAAGGATGCTATGCAGGTGACTGACATCCTCCTTATCAACTGATGATGTCATTGGTTGTTAGTACGCCAGCAAATAGAAGGTTCTAATGGTGCACAATGAAAACCTGTGACTTAGTGTAACTAAAAAGGCAACCTTCACCCACACGCTGGCTTGTATACATTTTTTGGGCAATTTTTAGGCATTTTGTCAAGGCACCCCTGAAGAATCCTCAAGGCACCCCAGGATGCCTTGACACCCTGGTTGAAAAAGTCTGCTCTATCCTATAGTAGAAAAATGTTTTGCCTGAAGTTCCACTAAGCACAGAGTCATGAAAAGATAACAAACATAATTGTGGCGTGCAGGCCGACAATGCATATTATTCATCTTCCAAGTGTCTCTACTCCCCATATTTTTAAATAAATTGTCAGTATTTATTGTACCCAGGTTTCTACCAGCTAGTGATAAGCAGGAACCTTCCTATTTTTTCTGGCTTTGCTAGTCACCTGTGTGGCCTAGAGTGGTGCTCATGTTTTGAGTGCTGTTCTATGGAGCATTCCATTGATCTGCTTTTTTTTTCAAAAGCAGGAAATCTGAAACTTGGGCTAAAAAATCTTTTTTTCAGATCTGTGCAGTAATTCTGTATGAAGCACTTTGCCAATTATAAACACCAGTCACTTAGGCTCTCTCCTTGTGCAGGGTGGCTGGTTTTGCATCCGCACACGTGTAATTTTCTGCAGGCAGCCTGTTGTGAGAGGACCACCTGGGTCCCATCACAGCTCTGCTTTCTACACAAGATCTGTATATTACAGTTGGGTCCCATTCACGCCAGAAAACCACAAATGCATTTTCAGATATTAAGAAGCATTAGACTTTGTCTTACTAAATGCAAATAGGATGTTTACTTTGCAAGGAAATATTCTCTTAGCATAGTGATTGTGATGAAAATTCACGTTGCAAGGAATATCCGATCACATTCGTGGAAAAAAAATATTTTTGCATGCACATGATTGGATATTGGAAGTCCAGCAGAGCTTCGCTTCATTCACCAAGCTAAGGTGAAATTCCCTTGCAAAGCGAACAGCCTATTTTCCTTTAAAAAAATCAACCCCAGTGTGATAGGCAGCCCATATAAAATTAATGGACTGTGACACACATCAGCACACACACAGAAAACATGTCATGTTCCATTTTTTGCGGTCGTGTGTTGCACTAAGGCTTCATTCACACTGCCTGTGTTCAGAGTTCTCACATGAGGGCTGTCAAATTGGGAGCAGCAGTTGTGTTTTTGCAGCCACTGTGTCTCAACTAACACAAATGGAACTGCCTGCACGGGGATGCATGGAACACCTGTACATCTCCAAGCAGGCAAACACAGCCATCACACGGATGTACGCATGTGAACGATGCCTAATAGTCATGATTCCTCTTTTTTTATGTTTATTTTTTTACTCTGTGCAAGAGCCAAGTATTATTTATTTTTTTACATGAGATTTGGTTAAACAATTCAATGTTATAATCAGAAATGTGTAAAGTATGTACGCCTTGTGAATATATATACAGTGTGTATGTACATCTTGTTAGCATAATGTAGTTACTAAAGGATTTAAATCACAGATTAATTTTCTGCCTGATCATTGCCTTGCTGATACCGCTAGCATCAGGATATGCCAAGAGTTAAGGTAAATTACTAAAATATTAAATATTTCTATCAAATTTCTGTGCTTTGGAGTCATTTTATAATAATGGATGTTGGCAAGTGTGCTTTTAAATGATGTCAGAGCTGTATGCATAATAAATGGATTCCTGTTCTGTTTATCATTAAGCCCCATCACTACATGAATAATTATAACACAAAGATTTCAGCCTCCTGCCTGACTTATTAAAAAGAAAAGCTCAACCATTGAAAATCCACTGACAATTTAAAGATACCATCAGACATGAGATTATCATTGCTCATTTTTTTATTGTGGCCATACTGCAGCATATTATTTAATGAGAGAATGTTGTCGCGCCTAGTGCCCTTAGCAGTGTCAATAAAATTGTGTTGAAATGATAAAGTGCAAACAAAATCTAAAACTTTCCTTCTTAGTGTCCTTGGTAAATAATATTAGTGAATACACAAATATAAGTGAAAATGTGAAACAAAATGCAACAAATTGGCAAAATCGCAATCTCAAAAATAAAATTGCATAAAACTGAAAAAGTCCTTAAAGTGGTTGTTAACCCACTATTTTTACTCACTGCCAGCCCCTCCACTTTATTAATGCAGACACACTGTATAAATATTTTATAAAAACGAGCATTGTAAATATCTATTTAGAGGTGTCTTCAGGCTGGTCATATGACTCGTGGCCGCTTCTCAGCTCCAATGAATGGCTTCTGCAGGAGGGGCTGGGATCTCCCTCTGATATCAGTCGGGGAGATCATGCGGCCGCTCAGTCTCTCCTGCAGATGCCTTGTCTCAGAGCTGAAAAGCGGTGGCGAGTCACATGACTGGCCTGAAGACAGCTCTAAATAGATATTTACAACGCTCGTTTTTATAAAATATTTATACAGTGTGCTCTGCATTAATAAAGTGGAAGGGCTGGCAGTGTACATTTAATCATTTTAATAATAGCGGTGGGCAGGGGAGACACACACAGAAAGGAGCTCCCTGTATCCCCTCTCTGCACAGACAACAAAACCAGGGCTTCTGACCAATTTGTTGCATTTTGTTTCACATTTTCACTTAGTTGTGTATTCACTAATATTACTTACCAAGGACACTATGGAGGAAGGTTTCAGATTTGGTTTGCACTTTATAATTTCAACACAATTTTATTGAGTCTACCAAGGGCACTAGGTGCAACAACATACTCTCATTCTTTGAGTCACATTATGGGAACACAATTAGATTGGATGCAGCCAGCCATCACAAGACAAGCCATATATCAATACCTACAAGGTTGCGTGGGATATCCTACACATTTTTTGTCATTGCACCATATTAGTTTGTTGTATTTCAGCCAGGCAGTACTGTTTCCTCAGGTGTTAGGGCAGTAGCCATGGATGAGTTGTCTGACTATTTCCCCCCTTTCTTCTCGAATAAGACAAACCTTTTCTTGGCTGGGCAGAAAAACTAGTAATTACTCCCTGTTGTAGTAGTTGGCACTACCACCCGCTGAATGCAACCCATTCAAGTAAACAGGGTTGTTCTGAAACCATCCCTCAACCGCAACTAGTGCATTTGGTTGGGGTACAGTGGTTTTGGCATTTAGGGATTAAAGCAGGGTGGTGAGGAAACATAATGCCTTCTCACTGCCTCTGAAAAAACGATTTTCTGAGGAGAGGCAGTCCTTACCACACATGTCAACAAGCCCCCAGAACTGCAGAGGAAGGGACATCTGCAATTGTTAAGAGGGAGGAGGATTGCACTCACCAATCATGGCTGTTCAGGCTGGTTTCCCAAGGCTCAGGCAGCCAGGATCTAGAGCTGCTGTGCACACTCTATTTTCAATTCTAATCCCCCACCTGCACATGCCCACACAGCAACCCTTTTCAGTGGCAGTGTGTGCACGTCGGGGGTAGGGTGGGGCAAGACCCATCATGGGTAGGACGGGAAGTGGAGGCAGGTACAGCTACTTCAGTCCTATTCATGTAGCCTGTTGTGCTGGGCACCAGGAGAGGCTCACACGGGCAGCCTGAAGTGACAGTTGCAGCCAGCCATCCAACATTTCACAGAAAGGTTCTCCCATCCACGGACCTTCTCTTTCGTTCATTGACAGACGCAGCCTCTATTCATGACATGTGGCAGGGTTTATCCACCTTATCACTAGAAGTGGACTAGGCAGAACAAAGTTCAGCTACAAGCAGACACAGCCCCTCCCAGGGGGCAGTCCACCCTGCTAAGCACACTAGTGCAAGGAGTAGGATCTGGCTCCCTGCTGGGATCTGCGGTTCCCCGTTTGTTTTCTTTTGCTTTTTTTCCTCAAGACTTCTGATGAAGACTGCAATCAAGCAGCCGGCTGGGTGACAGGCTGGATATCCTAGATCCAGGGAGTCTCCCCAGCGCAGCCAACGGACGCGAGCCGACCCTTAGCTGCACGCGGGGTCGGCCACGTCAGGCCCCGTTCCATGCGGGGCGGCCGGGGGGTTAAACGTCCCGCCAGCGCACTTAGGACCGAGTCTGAGGACTCACGTCACAGGTGTCGCACGGCCGGCAGCTCCCCCTGAATTGGCGGGGTGGCAGGTCTGTCTCGGTGGCAACCCGCTACGCCCGTCAGGATGGGTAAGTAGGTGCGGGGAGGGTAGGCGGGTTCCCCCCTGGGGTGTTAGGCTGGTGGGCTGGTTCCACCCTTCTCATTTTCTTCACCCCCACCCCCCGGTGCTGCTTTTCCGCTGCCCTCTCCCCCCCACCCCCTACGGGGGTCCCCTGGGACATGGGGGCCCTTAGTGGTGCCCCTTACCTCAGCGGGGCCGGCCGCATGGTCATAGCCATGGCTGGCGCTATTTTGCGGTGGTCCGGCCGCCATCTTCCCGTAGTCGGCCGCATGTTCGGCCTCTAGTGTGCATGGCGGCCATCTTGCGGTGGCCCGTGCATTCGGTCCAGCCTGTATGTGTGTGGAGGCCGGTTCCCTGGCCTTCTGGTGCTGGTTTACCCCCCGCACAGTAGCTGATGCTGGTCACAGCCCTGTCCCTGCATGGTATGGGGGAATGTTTGGTGTGCACAGGCCTGCCGTGGCAGCGGCACGTGCAGGGAAAAGGCAGCATATGCAGCGGTGGGCAGCAGCAGCGGCAGGCTTGGCTCCTTTCAGAAGGAGGGAGCGGGCAGGTGGGTGAGTCCTCCCGGGGTTACCCTCCTGTGGAAGTCCTGCGCAGTCTTGGGGTGGGGGGTGCCTGGTCTCCTGGTACTACAGGTCCCAGTTTGAGGGCCATGTTACCAGGGTGGGTTACAATGGCAGCCGATGCAGGGGATGAGTTGGACCCTGACGGGGGCCCTCCTGGGTCGGTGGCCCCCCTTGAGATATCGATTGGTGTGTCCCGGTTTTCCCTGAATAGTATGGCTATGCTGCAGTTACTGCGGCGCACGGAAAGGCACCAGACAGCGCCCTGATCGTCAGCGGATGACTGGTGGCAGTTGTCCTGTGTTCTCGGACATGTTACTTCATGTAGAGTGTAGCCTGGCATGCGTCACAGGCGGGCCGGCACCGGTCCGCCCGGCAGGGGCCCTCCTTCTCCCATGGTCGGGGGCCATGAGTTCCCGGTTTGGGGGATTATGGCTGGTCCCTTGAAGGGAGGGGCCGTCCCTGTCTGGCCGCTTAGTCCGGCCCGTGTGGCTGTGGGTTCCCCAGGTGTCCTACTTGGAGTGCAGCTGCGGGGACTGGGAGTGGTCTCAGCCCTCCTTTTTTTCTGTATGTGGCGGCCCATGGTTGTACCCACTATGTTTCGCCTGCTCGTGGTACCACAATCTCGGGGCGCTCAGCTGGGCAGTGTAGTGGTTAGCTCATCTACCTTCCACAGTTGATTCCATGGGTTTGATTCCCATGCAGAGGCTGATTACCGACCTTTAGAGGCACGCCGTCCTTAGGCCCGGCTGACACAATCACCAGGCGCACGCCGTGGGAGTTTGGCTGGGTGATACTTCTCCTGTAATCGGGTTGGCCCAGTCACACCGTTAGGAGGTTCTGGGTCTGATCCGAGATTCTGTCCGGATGGAGGTTTTTTCCTTCCAAGCACGGACGCTTTAGTTGGCGGGTCGGTCCCCACTGTCCCAGAAGTGGTTCCCCCTGTGCCTTGCAGGTGGTTTCTGGGGCTCTGGCTTTCCTCCCTGGCGGCGGTCCCATTTGCGCAGTGTCACACTTCTGCTCGGCAGCAAAGGTAGTGTTCTGCAGTGGGACAAGTCCCCCTCATCCCTTGTTCGGTTGATCGGATTGGACCTCCAGGCCGGATCCTCACTACTATGGTGGTTGCGGGCCCCGGCCCTGCATTTGGGGAAGAAGTTTTCTTCCCTGTTTTTGGATGGTGGTCGCTACGGACCCCAGTCTGCCTGGCTGAAGCCCTGTGGGTTTTGGCGACCTAGGGTCGCTGGTCCCAGGAGGAGTCTCGTGTCCATATGCATGTTTCTCATCTTCGGGCCATCTGGCATTGCCTCTTCTGGTCGGTGAGGTTGTAGTTTTGTCCTGTCTGAGCTCAGTTGGGTATTGCCACGGCCATGGCATATGTGGATCAGCAGGGCGGGATGAGACGCTCAGCTGTTGCTTCGATGGGGCTCTCGTTCTGCGGTGGGCAGAACTTCAGGTGCTGGTAATCTCCACCGTTTACAGTTCAGGCGTCGAGAAATGGCTAGCGGAATGCCTTGGTCGTCTGAGGTTGGATCAGGGGGGATGTGTTCCGGCAGATCTGTCTGCGGTAGCGTACGCCAGTCGTGGTCGGCTGGTGCCCTGGTGGACTCGGAAGGTACAGACCTTCGTGAGCTGAGCGAGGGGCCCGTTGGCTGACGCGGCGGGTGCCCTTGCAGCTCTGTGGACCCGTCTTCAGTTCATCTATGTTTTTTTCCCTTCTCCAGCTGCTCTCGCATCTATTGCACAGGATAGAAGCAGCGCATGTACCGGCCATTCTCGTGGCGCTGGGTTGGCCCCGGCGTCCCGGGCACGCCGACATGGTGCGGATGGTGGTTAATGCTCCCTGGCGTCTCCCGCTTTGCGGGGATCTGCTGTCCCAGGGCCCCATCTTGCACCTTGCTTTGCCCTCGCTGGCTTTAATGGCCTGGCTATTGAATCCCAGGTGTTAAGGGATTGGGGGGTCTCGGAATCGGTGATTCCCACCATGCTCAACGCGCGCAAGTCCTCTTTGCGCAACATATACCACCGCACCTGGAAGGCTTACATTGCCTGGTGCGAGACGGGGGGTGGAACCCCCGTTTTCTTTCAGTGGCTAGGGTGCTGGCTTTCCTTCAACAAGGCCTAGACCACAAGCTGGCATTGGGCACTCTCAAGGAGCAGGTTTCCGCCCTGGCGATTTCTTTTTCAGCATCCCTTGGCAACTTGATTCGTACCTTTGTACAGGGGGCTCGGTATGTCACCCCCAGGTACGGTCGCCTTTGGCGCCATGGGACCTTTATTTGGTCCTCTCAGTGCTTCAGGCGCCGCCTTTAGAAAATATCAGGGAAATCTCTTTGCAGCCACTCTCGCAGAAGGTGGCTTTCCTGGTGGCCATTACATCCACCAGGCGGATGTCTGAGCTGGCGGCTCTGTCATGTAGGTCTCTGTACTCGATCCTACAGAGTGATAAGGCGGTTTTGCGCTCGTCTCCTTCTTTCTTGCCGAAGGGGGTATCTTCTTTTCACATTAAGGAGGACATTGTCCTCCCTTCGCTGTGTCTGCGCCTGTCTCATCCTAAGGAGGTTGCCTTGCACTCTCTGGATGTGGTTAGGGCTCTGCGGGTGTATCTGGCGGCTACGGCCTCTTTTCAGAGGTCGGATGCGTTCTTTTGTCGCGGTGGCTGACCCGCGCAAGGGGCTGGCGGCCTGGTCAGCCACTATTTCCCGTTGGATAAGACAGACTGTGACCGTGCGTATGCTGTTCGGGGCCAGGAGCCCCCCTTTCCGGTCACGGCTCACTCTACCAGGGCGATTAGTGCTTCCTGGGCTTTCCGACATCAGGCGTCGGTATCTTAAGTGTGCAAGGCGGCTACTTGGACCTCTGTGCACAACTTTTTCTACGTTTTTATAACGTTGATGTTTGTGCATCCTTGGATGCTGCTTTTGGCCGCAAGGTTTTGCAGGCAGTGGTGTGAGGCGCGTTTGGCTCCTCACGGAGGGCTTTCTGTTGGGTACAGTTGTTGTTGCGTTACCCACCCCTCTTTTTGACACTGCTTTTGGATGTCCCCACACGTCATGAATAGAGGCTGCGTCCGTCAATGAACGAAAGAGAAAATAGGATTTTTTGACTTACCGTAAAATCCTGTTCTCTGAGTTCAACCCAGTTCTCCCCCATCTTTCCACATCAATATCCTCAGATTATGTTAAAATAAACTCTTGCACTGCTATAATAAACCTAAAAGTGCTCAAATAAAATTAGACTGTGTGGATAATGTATATGAACCTGTATGGAACTGCTGCAACCACCTTTTCAAGTGTACGGACACACTTAGTAGTTTATACCAATATTTAGTAAGTGACGCGTTGTTCTTTATTACACAAAATTCACCAGTTCCTAGTGTTAGCAAGTTAGGACTTATCCCTATATTCCTGCTAATATCTCACTGAATCATATATATATACAGTTGTGCTCATAAGTTTACATACCCTGACGGAATTTGATTTCTTGGCCATTTTTCAGAGAATGATAACACAAAAACATTTCTTTCACTCATGGTTAGTGTTTGGCTGAAGCCATTTATTCTCAATCAACTGTGTTTAATCTTTTTAAATCATAATGGCAACAGAAACTACCCGAATGACCCTGATCAAAAGTTTACATACACTGGTGATTTTGGCCTGATAACATGCACACACGTTGACAAAAAGGGTTTGAACGGCTATTAAAGGTAACCATCCTCATCTGTGATCTGTTTGCTTGTAATTAATGTGTCAATGCGTTTCTGGACTCCTGACAGACCCTTGCATCTTTCATCCAGTGCTGCACTGACGTTTTTGGATTCTGAGTCATGGGGAAAGCAAAAGAATTGTCAAAGGATCTGCAGGAAAAAGGTAGTTGAACTGTATAAAACAGGAAAGGGATATAAAAAGATATCCAAGAAATTAAGAATGCCAATCAGCAGTGTTCACACTCTAATCAAGAAGTGGAAAATGAGGGGTTCTGTTGAAACCAAACCACGGCCAGGTAGACCAACTAAAATTTCAGCCACAATTGCCAGGAAAATTGTTCAGGATGCAAAGACTTGTTAAAAGGACCGTTAACACCGACTTTAAAATCAACCAGATGGACCGGCACCAAACCAAAGTTGTCTTGGGGAGTAAAAGGTGAAGAACTAATCTCACACTTGTGACGACTAACCGTAAGAATTAAAGAACCTATAGAAAAATATAGGGAAAGGACAAAATATGTCAAGTTGATGGAAAAAGGACGTCTAGGAAACTGTTAAGAAAACGAAAGGGGTACTGAGTCTTAGGTTTTTGCAGTCACGTCGTGACCTACTTTCTACGTTCCCAGACAGTCCTCAGGTCTTTGCGTAACTGT
>BLSH010539852.1:226681-242013 GCA_018402905.1 Glandirana rugosa
AAAACCATTTTTTTTTTAGGGTTAATCACATATACCTAACCAAACGCGTTTTTTCAATATCGCAGATGTTTTATCCCCTATCTAAATACCGTCAAAATAATAAAAAAAAAATACGATCATTACCACCAATAGTTGTTAATAATCGTCCTGACGCTGGAACACCGCCTATCTAGCCTGAGAGAGAACGTCTGTTCCTAGTGATCAGGAACAGCAATCTATCTCTACTCCCAGTCAGCTCCCTCCCCCCACAGTTAGAAAGCACCTCCTTAGGATACCTTTTGATCGCCCCTGGTGTTAACGCTTTACCTGCCAGTGTCATTTATACAGTGATCAATTTTATAACACTGATCGCTGTATAAATGTCACTGGTCCCAAAACAGTGTCAAAAGTGTCCGATCTATCCGCCACAAGGTCGCAGTCCTGCTAATAATTGTTGATAACCACCATTACTAGCATAAAAAAAAAATAATAAAACTGCCATAAATCTATCCCCTATTTTGTAGACGCTATAACTTTTTTGCGCAAACCAATCCATATACACTAATTGGGATTTTTTTTTTACCAAAAATATGTAGAATACGATTTGGCCTAAACAGATTTTTTTAATTTTTTTGGATATTTATTATAGTAAAAAGTAAAAAAATTTTTTTTTTCAAAATTGTCAGTCTTTTTATGTTTATAACGCAAAAAATAAAAACCGCAGAGGTGATCAAATATCACCATAAGAAAGCTCTATTTGTGGGGGAAAAGGGCATCAATTTTGTTTGGGAAAAGCATTGCAGGACTGCGCAATTGTCGGTTAAAGTAACGCAGTGCCGTATCTCGAAAAATGGCCTGGTCATTAAGGGGGTAAATCCTTCCACGGCTGAAGCGGTTAATATTTAATGTTGGTAATATATTCAGGTAATATGTGCAATGAGTGGCATTACAGCCAATATAATTTACAGTTTTATTATTTATTTATTTTTATATTTTAGTTGCGCTTCTGTTTGTCAAAAAGCAATATTTTTGTTTATGAAACTTGGTTTTATTTATAGTCAGGTCCATAAATATTGGGACATCGACTCAATTCTAATCTTTTTGGCTCTATATACCACCACATTGAATTTGAAATGAAACAAACAAGATGTGCTTTAACTGCAGACTTTCAGCTTTAATTTGAGAGTATTTACATCTAAATCAGGTGAACGGTGTAGGAATTACAACAGCTTGTATATGTGCCTCCCACTTTTTAAGGGACCAAAAGTAATGGGCAATTGCCTGCTCAGCTGTTCCATGGCGAGGTGTGTGTTATTCCCTCATTATCCCATTTACAAGGATCAGATAAAAGGCCCAGGGTTCATTTCAAGTGTGCTATTTGCATTTGGAATCTGTTGCTGTCAACTCTCAATATGAGATCCAGCGAGCTGTCACTATCAGTGAAGCAAGCCATCATTAGGCTGAAAAAACAAAACAAACCCATCAGAGAGATAGCAAAAACATTAGGTGTGGCCAAATCAACTGTTTGGAACATCCTTAAAAAGAAAGAACGTACCGGTGAGCTCAGCAACACCAAAAAACCCAGAAGACCATGGAAAACTGTGGTGGGTGACCGAAGAATTCTTTCCCTGATGAAGAAAACACCCTTCACAACAGTTGGCCAGATCACGATCACTCTCCAGGAGGTAGGTGTATGTCAAAGTCAGCAATCAAGAGAAGACTTCACCAGAGGTTCCCATGACACACTCTATGAGACTTCACCAGAATGAACACAGAGGGTTCACCACAAGATGTAAACCATTGGTGAGCCTCAAAAACAGGAAGGCCAGATTAGTTTCCCAAACAACATCTAAAAAAGCCTTCACAGTTCTGGAACAACATCCTATGGACAGATGAGACCAAGATCAACTTGTACCAGAGTGATGGGAAGAGAAGAGCATGGAGAAGGAAAGGGACTGCTCATGATCTAAAGCATACCACCTCATCAGTGAAGCATGGTGGTGGTAGTATCATGGCGTGGGCATGTATGGCTGCCAATGGAACTGGTTCTCTTGTATTTATTGATGATGTGACTGCTGACAAAAGCAGCAGGATGAATTCTGAAGTGATTCGGGCAATATTATCTGCTCATATTCAGCCAAATGCTTCAGAACTCATTGGACGCCGCTTTACAGTGCAGATGAACAATGACCCGAAGCATACTGCGAAAGCAACCAAAGAGTTTTTTAAGAGAAAGAAGTGGAATGTTATGCAATGGCCAAGTCAATCACCTGCCTGACTGATTGAGCATGCATTTCACTTGCTGAAGACAAAACTGAAGGGAAAATGCCCCAAGAACAAGCAGGAACTGAAGACCGTTGCAGTAGAGGCCTGGCAGAGCATCACCAGGGATGAAACCCAGCATTTGGTGATGTCTATGCGTTCCAGACTTCAGGCTGTAATTGACTGCAAAGGATTTGCAACCAAGTATTATAAAGTGAAAGTTTGATTTATGATTGTTAATCTGTCCCGTTACTTTTGGTCCCTTAAAAAGTGGGAGGCACATATACACACTGTTGTAATTCCTACACCTTTCATCTGATTTGGATGTAAATACCCTCAAATTAAAGCTGAAAGTCTGCAGTTAAAGCACATCTTGTTAGTTTAATTTAAAATCCATTGTGGTGGTGTATAGAGCCAAAAAGATTAGAATTGTGTTGATGTCCCAATATTTATAGACCTGACTGTATAAAGATGTTCTATATCACAACGGCTAAATCTGTGTCTGTAGTGCATGTTCAAACCTTAATACTATAAATAATATGTTATTAGATTTTCACTCCAGGGGTATATAATGAGTTTGGCAATTCTAAAGAAACGCCTAATAAATGCATTACAATTTAACCAAACCCATTCAATTTTAGTCAACCCAAATGTACTGGAGAGTTTATTAGACTAAAATGTACTGGAAATTTTAGTCAACTAAAATACAACTAAAACCAAAGCAGTTCAGATTACTAAAATACGGCTAAAACTAAAATGGCATTTTGTTAATAGATTTTTATTCAGAATTTCCAAGACCTATACATACGGTACATACACAGAGACAACAAATTCCCATGAGTGAAGGTATGGTTAAATTAGACCTCCATTCCCCTTCCAACACACTCAGATTTAGCGCCATATAGCTATGGCTAACTAGTGTTCTTTATGGATTATGAATATCCCGGGGGAGGGATACAACATGAGAAAGAAAAATAAGAAAAAGGAAAGACAAAAGAGAAGAAAAAAAAAAAAACTACACACAAAACAGTCATACACACACAGACATCACAGACATCTGGGGAGCCGTCCTATGGCTTCACGAGAGACATAGCACCAAGAAAAGCAAAATGGCTTTTCACAAAAATGACCTCAACACATCAGAGCTCAATCAATCCAGGATGACCACAGAGCCGCAAACTTATGATAATCCCCTTGTAGATTAGCTGTAATTTCCTCCATTCTCTTCAAACGGTTCATTTCAGCTACCCACTCTTTGGCGGTGGGGACAACTCCCAGTGTCTAGATATAAGTGTTCACGCTAGAGATATAAGACCTTGGAGGAATCCTTTTTTTAACCATCCGCATGGGGCCTTGGTATATAGAAAGCAACGCCATTTCTGGAAACCCCTGATACTGTATGCCCATGACGGAAGAGCATATTTGGAACACCAACTCCGAAAATGCCTTAACCCGAGGGCATAACCACCATATATGGAGCATTGTACCCACATCTCTTCCGCAGCGCCAACACTCCTCCGGGTATATCTGAGAAATTGTATGAAGTTTTGCTGGGCATCTGTACCATCTAATAGCTTATAGTTCTTTTCTTGGATAGCTGATGAGCTTGATTTAAAGGTTAGCCAATATGCCTTCTTCCAATCCTCTGCTGTAATCGAGTGACCTATTTCTCTCTCCCACTCTCTAGTATAGTACAGGTTTATTGGTGGTTAGTGAGATAAGAGCATACCATATATCAAAGAAATAGAACCGGAGGACGTTGTATGCCCCCACACAAAGACTCAAATGGAGTTAAGTCCCTACGAAGCGGACCCTTGCTGGATAAATATGTGTAATCTTGGAGCTGTACATAATGAAACCACTGACCGGCATAATGGCCATCAGTGTTCATTATTGTATTGAGCGGCTGTAGTCCTTTTGGCACTAAGGCTTGCTTAATCGGAGAAGGGGCTGACGGTGTACGGTGTAGGAACTCTGGGTTGCCCAAAATCGGGGTTAGTGGGCCTGGTATCGAGGAGATATCCCATCTTTGGATACTCCAATCCCAAACTCTCAATAGAGACTGAGTCACTGGTGGGAGTATTTCTCTATTTGGGTGAAGCTTAGGGGTTATCCATGGAAGGGAAGTCAGAGGGACATCTAATATGTGTTGTTCAATGGTAACCCATTGTTTTGCTCATTCGCTATGGAACCAATCTGTTATTCTTTTTAGAACTGCTGCTGTGTAATACAGTTCCATATGTGGCAAGCCAGCTCCTCCCTCTGTCTTCCGTTTCACCAGGTTATCGTACCGAAGTCTGGCCGAAGAATTCGGCCAAAGATACCCAATAAGGCTAGATCTCAAAGACTTGAAGAAAGACCGTGGAAGATTTATTGGTAGCGTCTGGAACAAATACATGAATCGCGGGAAAATATCCATCTTGTAAATTGCCATCCTCCCTAGCCTCCTCCCTAGCCAAGAGTGTTTACTCGAGGCCCTTAATTGCATACTACTAATTGTAGTTCTCTTTTAGACCAAGCTTCTTTGAAACCTAGGAAAAATGTGCAACATGCTTTTCATGAACATGGAAATAAGTGTAGTAAAGCGTTAGCAAAAAACAGTCCACAAGTTACATACCAAAGGTGCGTTGTCCCCAACGCAGCTACTGAACAAATAGTATCCACCTTTCAAGACTTCTCCTCACTATGTAATTAGAGGACCCAAATATATCAATATTAGACAGACCCAGCTCTACACAACTCTGAGTACATCTGCCGTATGGGTCTTCCGAGTCTGTCGGAGGAGCAGGCAAAGAGCCTCTTGGCCCCTTTTTCAATTGAAGAAGTTATCCAGGTCATTAAAAGTCCTAGTCCTGATGGATTTCCAGGTACCTTCTTTAAGCAATTTGGAGATATCCTTACTCCCACTCTGAGTGACCTTTACAATGAAATTAAGCTTGACTGCCCATTTACTAAACAAACACAGGAAGCCCATATTACTTTAATAGCAAAAGAAGGAAACGATCCCACTCAATGGTCTAGTTACAGGCCTATTTCTTTGATAAACGTAGATTTAAAAATCTTTGCAAAATTATTGGCCAAGCGCCTACAAACTGTAATCCCTTACTTAATAGGGCTTGATCAGGTGGGATTTGTACCTAAAAGAGAAGCACGTAATAACATTTTAAAGACAAATCTTTTTGATACACCATGCTCTAAGAACTAAGAGCCTGCTCTGTCTCTTATCCTTAGACGCGGAAAAGGCCTTTGACCGCTTGGATTGGGGGTTTATGGTAGCATCTTTGGAACAAGCAGGTCTCCCGGCAGAATTCATACAGAAAATAATGGCTCTGTACTCTGTAATGGATCTCTGTCCGCATCCATAAGAATTACTAACAGGACACGACAGGGATGTCCGCTATCACCATATCTCTACATCTTGACTATGGAACACCTTGCAGTTGCCTTACGGTCTAACCCCTCAATTCAGGGGGTCAGGGTGGACAGTAAATCATATAAACTAAGCATCTTCGCGGATGACCTACTTATCTATGTAACAAATCCAAAAACAGGTTTTCCAATTATACTTCATGAATTGGAACAATTTGGTCTCTACAGCAATTTCAAAGTAAATGTTACGAAATCTCGGTGCCTTAATATTACGCTCCCGATAACAGAAAAAGAAACGCTAGAAAACAACTTCCCTTTCCAATGGGAATCACAATCTCTCATATATAGGAGTGAATATTGCCCCCTCGGAAGAAAAAATGTATGAATTGAATTGCCTCTCTTTGCTTAACTCTAAAATGGCATTTTAGTCAAAAGACTATGACTAAAACTAAATCGAAATTTGACATCAAAATTAACACTGCTGGCAAGGATCACTGGGTGAAAATAAAGGTAAAGAAAAGCCCAAAAAAAACTAATGTTGCCAGCACTTATAAACAAAATAAACTGCACATTATAAAAATGTTCTTTTTGGGTTTAGATACATTTTAATTCATAATTTTTCAGTGCGAGATGGTGCTCTGGTAGGAAGACACATGATAAGAGGCTAGCCTTTTCCACAGATAAGAGATGTACTGGATAGAAAGGCTGCATGTACAGACCCTGTAACTAATGCATTTTGAAAGTAATTACATTGTAGACGTAAGGTTACGTTTCTAAAGAAAACCTACCACTTGTGTATAGCTAATGCTTTACTGGTTCCTCAAGCATGTTTTGAGGTGCACTATAATCCATCCTCTATTAGCAGTAGTTACGTTGCTGGTTTCATTTATAGTGCACTCAATTTGATGGAGGCTTTCAGCATGCTGGCCTATTGAAACTCATTAGCTAGACATTGTGGCATGTCCATCTGCTCCATAATATCTGGGGTCATGGACATAAGAGTGCTGTTGATCTCTTATCTAAACGTATTAAATTATTTGTCTCTTGGAACATAAAATTGAAGGGATGTTATCAACAATTGACAAAACCACAGCGGAAAATCCTATTTCTTTTAAATTTCATGTATTCTGCCAATAGGAGGAAATAAAGGCAATACATTGTTGACGACGTTAGATTTAGGGTAACTGTCACTTTTATTTTCAAAAATGTGGTTCAAAAACCTGGGGTTTGTAATTTTTATTCCAGAACATTAAAATTTTCACACATCAAGCTGATATATGACAAATATAAAATAGGCTGTACATTGGGCATTGCAAAACAAAACAAGCACTGTAAGAGCACCACTCTACCCTACTGTCTCCTCCTTAATCAAATGATTTTTTTATTGCAAAGTTTAAACTTTTTACAAACAGACATGTAGAAAAAACAAGAGGACACCAAGAGCACAAACTGTTTGACAGGGGCCACCCAGTAGGTGGGGTAACAAAGAGTTCTGGTGCTTTTTCTAATGTGGGTAATCTTCCCAACTACATTCTGCCAAATTACTTGGAGAAATCCTGTTTAACAGTTTTTTCTAGCTGATCCTAGAATTATTCAGATAACAGTAGGAGGGGAAGGAGAGATCTACTTGTTGGCCACAAGCTGTCTTCTCTTTAATGAGTAATCCCATCTCCGAAACTTGAATTAGAAAATGTTTACTGTAGTCAAACCAAGTCCCCTTTCAATTGTTCATACACGTATTTCCTGTTAAGCACTAGAATCTAAACTTTTTTTGCAATATTTTTATTTTGTAAAAGGAAACTTTTACATATAAGGCAAAACTGATCAAAAATAAATAGCCCATTAAAAAAAAAAACAATAAAAGCATTTTTTGCTGCAATACTCGCCTTCAATCTGGAGATACCATCTGTTGTACTTCTCTTCCACCATGACTAGATGTCTTCAGTTGTCCAGGTTGAACTACAGCCAGCATCATTTAACCCACTTCTTCTAAGCCAGTGGTTCTTTACTCCTGTCCTCAGGACCCACTAACAGACCAGGTTTGCAGGATAACTGAAATACATCACAGGTGATATCATTTGCTGCTCAGTGATTGCAGTATTCTAGTCTGCATCTCCCCAAGGTAATACCTAAAGTCTGGCCTGTTGGTGGGTCCTGAGGACAGGAGTTGAGAGCCATTGTTCTAAGCCCAAGTGGTCATGGACCCACGCCCAGCCTGTGAAAGAATACTAAGGCTCCTTTCACATGGGTTTTCCCTGTGCGGGACCTGTTTTTACTCAGCGGGGATCACTCACTGAGCGGAGATGGAACTGTCAGAGCGCTGCTCCGATTCTACAGACAGATGGAAAATAGGGTTTCCATCCATCTGTATTTCACGGACAGGATCGGATCGGAGGGCTGCATGGAGCGTCCATTCAGGTCTGCCTGAAAAACGGACAGGAGGACCTGAACGGAAAGCCTGTGTGAAAGGGGCTTTAAGGAGAAAGCAGCACAGTGATGATCTCATCTCTCTGGCATTCTGCTTTCTCTTTTTTTCTTTCTTTAGTGGCATCTCATCACACTAAGATAACACACATATATTGCCGTTCACACTAACTATTGTGTGTTGTGGTGCCCGTCTTGCAAAAAAAAAGGTGCATTTCTGATTTTTTTTGGACATTTGGTGGGTTGAAAGCCAGTTCATTTGAATGGGCTACCTTAAAACAATTCACATTAAAGTGGTAGTATACTCTACTATCATTTTCAGCCAAGGAAGCTGCCATCTTGGCTTCTGTTTAACCACTTGCTGACCGCCAACCGCAGGTTGACGGCGACAAAGTGGCTCAATATCGCAAACCGCCGTCATACGGCGGTGGCTGCGAGAGCGGGCACTGTGAGCGTGAGCCGCCAGAGGCGCGCCCGCACGCTCACTGTGTTCGGGGGGAGCCAGGGAGTGGGTGCGGCAGACTCGATCGCCGCCGGCTACCCGCGATGCCCCCCCGCACTGAAAGAACGGAGGTCCGTGTAAGTAAACACGGACCTCCGTTCTGTGAGAGGGGGAAGGGCTGTGATCACAGCCTTCCTCTACATGGAAGCTGTGATCACTTCCCTTCCCCTGCTAGGGCAGCCCACACACAGTTAGAACACGCCCAGGGAACACAGTTAACCCTTAGAGCGCCCCTGCAGGTTAACCCCTTCACTGCCAATGGCATTTACACAGTAATCAGTGCATTTTTATAGCACTGATCGCTGTATAAATGCCAATGGTCCCAAAAAAGTGCCAAAATGGTCCGAAATGTCTGCCCCAATATCGCAGTTCCGCTAAAAATCGCAGATCGCCGCCATTACTAGTAAAAAATAAAAAAAAAATAACCCCAGAAATGAATTATCATCCGTAAACGCGGCCACTTTTGCGCAAACCAATCAATAAACGCCAATTGCGATTTTTTTTTTTTATATATATATATAGAATATAAATTGGCCAAAACCGATGAAAAAAAAATGTTTTTTGTAATTTTTTTTTGGATTTGTATTTTAGCAAAAAGTAAGAAATTTGTTTTTTCTTTTTTTGCAAAATTGTCGCTCTTCTTTTGTTTATAGCGGCGATCAGAAATGACGCAGTGATGATCAAATACCACCAAAAGAAAGCTCTATTTGCGGGAAAAAAAGGACGCAAATTTGGTTTGGGTACAACGTTGCACGACCACGCAATTGTCAGTTAAAGCGACGCAGTGCCGAATCGCAAAATGTGCTCTGGTCCTAAAGTATGAAATCCGGGGCTTAAGTGGTTAAACTACAACTGCCATGATGCTGCACATGTGATCAGCTATGACACCAGCCATTGGATGGTTTGACAGTTTGGTTTAGAGCACAACCAATGGGAGTTTTACATTTCCGGCACGTGCCAGGAAATGGAACTGGTTTTTAAACTGTTAAATGGATGGGTAAACTACCGCTTTAATATGTATGCATAAGTCAACACACCAGGACACCAGTGTGTAAATAGGCCCTGAAGGATGTTTTTTTTTTTCATTCCAAAAATGTTGAAAAAATCCTGGCCACTAAAAGGAAATTGTACATGCTGGGGACTAACATCCTTTTTTTCAAGATGTCCACTTATACCAGGTCTGGTATATTTTATACTGCTGCCATTAGCCAGCAATAGGTGGATCTGTCTATTTAAGCACTAAGAAACAGTTTATAGGGTCCATTTTCTAAACTGCTTATGTTTGTTATTTAACCACTTGCCGACCGCCAACCGCAGGTTGACGGCGACAAGGTGGTTCGTTATCGCAAATCGCCGTCATACGACGGCGGCTGCGATAACGCGCACTGTGAGCGCGCGCGCGCCGCCGGAGGCGCGCCCGCGCGCTCACTGTGTTCGGGGAGGGCCAGGGAGCGGGTGCGGCGGCTTCGATTGCCGCCGGCTACCCGCGCTGGCCCCCCCGGAGCGAGTGAGCGGAGGTCCGTGTATGTAAACACGGACCTCCGCTCTGTGTGAGGGGGAAGGGCTGTGATCACAGCCTTCCTTTACGTGAAGGCTGTGACCACTTCCCTTCCCCTGTTAGGGCAGCCCCCATACAGTTAGAACACGCTCAGGGAACATAGTTAACCCTTAGCGCGCCCCCTGCAGGTTAACCCCTTCACTGCCAATGGCATTTACACAGTAATCAGTGCATTTTTATAGCACTGATCGCTGTATAAATGCCAATGGTCCCAAAAAAGTGTCAAAATGGTCCGCCATGTCGGCTGAAATATCGCAGTACCGCAAAAAATCGCAGATCGCCGCCATTTTTAGTAAAAAATAAAAAAAAAATAAAAACCCCAAAAATGAATTCTCATCATCCGTAAACGCGGCCACTTTTGCGCAAACCAATCAATAAACGCCGATTGCGATTTTTTTTATCGCAAATATGAGGAAGAATATAAATCGGCCAAAACCGGTGAAAAAAAATGTTTTTTTATATTTTTTTTTTGGATTTGTATTCTAGCAAAAAGTAAGAAATTTGGGTTTTTTTGCAAAATTGTCGCTCTTCTTTTGTTTATAGCGGCGATCAGAAATGACGCAGAGGGGATCAAATACCACCAAAAGAAAGCTCTGTTTGTGGGAAAAAAAGGACGCAAATTTCATTTGGGTACAACGTCGCACGACCGCGCAGTTTTCAGTTAAAGCGGCGCAGCGCCGAATCGCAAAAAGGGCTCCGGTCCTAAAGCTGGAAATCCTTCCGGGGCTGAAGTGGTTAAAGGTAAATGCTAAGCAGATATAAAAAATATTTTAACAATTTTGAATTAGGGCGAAAAAACATTAAGTTCATATAAATACCTGAATTTGGTGTGGTTTTAGTCTCTTTATGCTTAGTACAGCAGCTATCCGGGTCAGATTTACTACTAGGCCACATTGGCCATGGACTTGGGTGCCGTTGCCACAGAGGAAGCAACATGTTCAGAGTTAAGGTGGGAGTAAGTTCCCATGCATGAATTTTACCTATAGGTAAGCTTATAATAAGGTTTACCTATAGGTATTGTAAATATCTCTTAAAAATGCACCATTTGGGAGATATTTACTGTACATACAGCCAATGATGTCACCAGCGCATGAGCTCTGAAGGAATGGCATACCCGTGCCGTTTCTTCAGAGTCCTGTACCGTAAATGGTGGCTCCTGTGTACATGCCTGGGAGTGATGTCATCGCAGCTCCAGCCACTCACACAGCTGGAACCCGGAAGGAAATTCGGGTGAAGATGGAAGCGCCATCAGCGGTGACAGCGTGCCACTGGAAGTCTTTTTTTTCAGGTAAGTTTCACGTAATGTGCTAGTATGCAGTGCATACTAGCACATTATGACATTACCTTTCAGGTTAAAAAAAAAAAAAACACCCAGCGGTTTACTACCATTTTAAAGCCGTATTAAACCCAACAGCAAACATTTATTATATTGCACCTTGTCAGTTCTTGGATGTGACGGCTGCGTTCATTTTCTTTTTTGGCTTTTTTCACTTTATTTTCAACAGAACAAGCTAAGAAAAAAAGATTTTCAACAGAACAAGCTATCCTGCAGATGTATCAGTTACAGGGTTGAGACAAACCATTTACCACTGACAGGGTTGCTTACAATGATCAGTTTGTATTTATGTATGTAAAACCTTTATCCCAAAAGGGAAAAAAGTTTGCTGTAACTGATTATAAAGTGTGAGCTAGAGTTAGCTATCATTTGTAAGTGTAAAAAAAAAAACAATTGCAGGCACCATATCGAATGATTGGTAAGCTGCAGTATAATACATTTTTGGGTTAATGTAAATGTTTTAGATTCTGCTCAGTGTTCCATAAGATAGGCACTACATAAGGGGGAGATATGTCAGAATGGGTACCTGCAGGGTATTGAAGTCCCATTGGTCCCCCTCCTCCCCCATCTGTCACACCCACTGTGGGAGGAGATTGAAAAAAGTTAGAGGGGAAAGAGTGTAAGCTTTGAATAGCTCTGCCCATGGCCCCCTGCATTTACCCCCAGTATCCAGCTCGCACAGTCCAACTTAGCCCTGGAGCTACCCCAACCCCCTCCAGGGCAGGTTTGCCAACCTCCTATGACTTTTATTTTTCCTGATAAAACCACTAACCGAGCACATTTTTACTAACACCTTAACATATCTCAGGAACTCCTATTACAAACAAACATAAATACTGTAATGTTTAATCTGTGCAAACAGTATGTAAAAGATAGAAACACCATTGTCAGTGTCGGGTACATAAAATAAGCCTCATTGATGGTATAAAAGGTAATTCTACACTGACCACCAGTTTCATGAAGGGATTTTATGCTGCACTAATATTATAACACCCAATATATTATTATTAAAATAATGAGTAGGCAAAAAAGATTGTGTACATGGCTTTCTTCGTTCAACTGTAATATAGCATTGCTAAACAATACATTAAAAATAATATTATCAGTGGTAAGCCCATTTGCTTTGGAGGTGGTAGTGAATGGGAAGACGAAAGAGCTTGCATATTCACCAATTTGCACTTTCATGTGGTATACCTTGAGATCCCCTTAACACTCCTCCAGGCTGTAGTGGTGTATTAAAGCACATTAATATGCATTATGTTGTATGTTAAAGCAACTCATCCATTATGAAAAAGCTGCTAATGCAAGGAAATGGCTCAAAACTCAGATGTGTACATTTTTGGAAGCCACGTGCACCACAAATCGCAGCATATGCACTGCGGTGTGGCTGCTCTGCACCCTCCTCCTGTAATAGTGCCTTGGGTGCCTTTCTAAATGATTGGTACTGCCATACACCAAAGATCACATGTTACTGCAACATATAGAATGTGAATAGGCCAGAATGGGATGACAGAGACAGACTTCTGGGGCTTTTGCCATGACTCTTCTTGTCTCAGATGCCAAGGCACACTGATGGAATACATAAAATAAATCAAACACTAAAAAAAAAAAAAAAAAAAAAAAAAAAAAAAATTTAACTGAAAAAATCACCCCAGCTTTGCAATTAAGTTTGGCTGTCATTTTTATTAGTTTCTAATTAAATGTGTGGCCAAAACCTGTGTGGTTAGGATTTTTTATGGGTGGATCACAAGCAAAACAGGCATTTACTGAAAAAGTAAATTTGCCTTATTTTAATAGACTGTCTGTGATTACAAACAGCAGGATCACCTCCTGAAAAACTGACAGAGACTGTTTAGCTCTAAAAGGTAAAAGAATGGGCAGGTGTAAACCTAGCATTCTAGAAATCCTTAGTTCACTCAATGTATATATATATCTTTTTTTGTCTGGCTGTCAATAACTGTGCGTTCTGTTGAGGAAGACAGAAAAAGAAACACTATTTTCAAAGGAGATATAACAACACTTCATGGGCTTTAATACCAGTTCAAGAGAAATAAAAGTTTTTATGGCTAAATAATCATTATCATTTAGCCAAAAAAGCTTTTATTTCTCTTGAACTGCTATTATAGCCCATGAAGTGTTTTATCTCTACTAAAAATGGCATTTTTTTCTGCCTCCTGCAACAGAACTCACGGGTGTTGACAGCCAGATGTCAATCTGTGTGATAATATGGAAACTGATATTACATTCAAAATACAACAAAAGTTCATCATTTAACATGCATGCATGGAAATTTAGTCGACCTGTTAAAAAAAAAGTAGAGAATTTTATAAGTAATTTTTAATAGTAAACAATTAGAACATAACCCACAAACAGGAAAATACCATGTGCACTATGCTGTTGTGAACAAATATTTGTGCATTTTAGTGTAGTATGCTATGCTATAGCTAGAAGAAGGCTGCGCTAATAATCATAAATAAATATGAGAAGGTCCATAATCAGTGAATGAAATCACACAACATTCATTTTGTGTTAAAGATGCTAAGTATTCAATCAGCAGCTCAACACCACCACAGTGCACATCCACAGATCCCACAATATAATTAGCACCGCCAGTGTGAGATCCGCCACCTAATAAGATGTCCGCTTATCGGAGGGTATGGACCCCTTAATGGGATCGTAGACAGAACTCTAGTACTTTAAATAAATAATAGTCATGACACAAATATCTTGTGGTTATAATAGGCCGTGCCCTTTATTATAGGTATTTAAAATATAATTAACTACTTATTATTAATTGTTTATCAAGTATAAAACTTAGATAAATCCAATAAATGTATATCATAAATAAAATCTATGAACACGTATATTATAACTTGTCTATTAAAGCTCAAGTTAATATAAGACTATATAACTTCAAACACAATCCATACGCCAGCCTCATATCTTAATGAGACTGGCGCACCCCCCTGGCAACAGCCAATTCAACACAAGATTGTAAATCGAGGTTGAAAATATCCAACGCGACCTCGGAAAGATGGATCTTATCGGGTCTATACAAACGCGGAAGCCCACCCTCCAAGTCCGTGTGGCAAAAGGAAAAACCAGAAATGGTAGGCATGAATTTTGATATTAACCTATTAATACGCGTACGAATGTTCTCTTTAAAATGTAATTCCTGGCATACTAACCACTGCAAACGTGGTAAAATTTCTGAAAAAATAAAAACAGTAGAAGGAAAAATAACATGAAAACATTTGAGATCCAACTTAATTTGGGCTAAAAGTGCCAAAGTATCATGTGAACCAACATCATTACCGGAGAGATGAATAATAACAATATCCGGCCAATGTTTCAGTAAAAAGGACATGATGTTGTGCAATTCTGTCCACAGCATACCACGTTTGCCAAACTAATGGACTTTAACCACTTCAGCCCCGGAAGGTTTTGCAGCTTTAGGACCAGAGCACTTTTTGCGATTCGGCACTGCGTCGCTTTAACTGACAATTGCGCGGTCGTGCGACGTTGTTTCCTGCGTTTAAAACAAACCCATGTTGCAGCGTGCTGGCGCGTTAACAGTCAATTTCGCTGCGTCACGGCTTAGCGTTTTTCACGAGACCAGGATTTCGACGTTTTGGAAGGCCCCGACTTCACCAATTTCAGGTAATCAAACCGTTTGCACCATACGACACCTGTCTTAACGTGTTGTAGTACAGGAAAAATGACTTTGTAACCGGCCTATAACAATAATAAGTAGAGAGGCCATTACTACAACCAAGTGTACTATGAAACCGTGAAAATCGGGTTTAATTCAACCTAGAGTTTACAAAAGTACAATAAAAAGGAAGATGACAAAAATAAAAAAGTCTTTAAAATGGTGCAAACGTCACCAATCATACGGTCCT
>BLSH010539852.1:272131-288169 GCA_018402905.1 Glandirana rugosa
GGTACCTACGTCACACCCGGTCTCGTGTCACCCGGGGGGTGGGGAGTCCCGGGCACAAGTCACTTGTGGGACGTGGGTACCTACTATGTGGTGACGAGGTCTCCAACGATCCCCAAGGAACTCGTTACCAGTTAAAGATGGAGAGTCTATTTAAGGGTTACTGGGGTAACTAGAAAAATCGATAGACATTCCCCCATTAAGAAGGGTTACTGGTGTTCACATTGAATCATCGTAAGAAGGGTAACTGGTAGTGTGCTTACATAGTACTCTACATCTAATAATTAAAAATCATCCCCAAGGGGCTCTGGCCTCTTAATAAAGTTCCCAAGAAGCCACAACTTTTCCGACTCTTTCCGGCCATAAATCAATTTGTAAAAAATTGGTTCGTACATATATTCCAAAAGAGGGATGGTGCATTCATCTGAGGATATAGCCCAGACGTTCCATGAGTACTATTCAACTATCTATACCGGCCTTTCTCAGCCTTTTCAACACCGAAGAACCCTTGAAATAATTCTCCGGTCTCGGGGAACCCCTACTAAAAATTAATAATCTACATCTCATGATACATTCGTGTGATGGTCAATGGGAAGAATGCTACTAAGTTACACTTGTGGTCATTGGGAAGAATTACCCCCTTACAGATAGCTAAAAAGATCAATGGGGTCATTGGGAATTTATCTGAGAGGTAGAAATTGACCATTGCTCAAGGAACCCCTAGCAACCTCTGGAGCAGTGGTGTATCATCCATGGGTGCAGGGTGTTCACTGAACACGGGCCCTGAGGGGTGGGGGGCCCACTGTGCTCTGGCCCACACTGCATCCATGGATGATCTCTCCCTGGTTGACAGCTGGGGATGATCGGTGCGGTGTGGGCTTGCACACGGGCCCACTAATTTCATGATACGCCCCTGCTCTGGAGGAACCCTGATCTATAATATCCCTCATTGCCGTACGTCCCCGGCTAATAAACAGGGACACGAAAAGCTTCTCAGATAAATCTCGTCAACGGCCCTTCCCCAAGATAGACCAATCTAAAGCTGATGAATTGAACACCTCTTTTTCAACAGAAGAAATACATAAAACGATCATGGCACTACCTTCGGGTAGGAGTCCAGGACCAGATGAATTCCCAAGTGCATTTTATAAGCATTTTCAAGATGTATTAGCCCCTATTCTTGATACCACTTTTAATTTAATCTCAGTCACGTGCACTTTTCCTTGACAAGCGCAGGAAGCTCATATTACCTTGATATACAAAGAACAAAAAGATCCCTCTGAATGCCCAAGCTATCGTCCTATCTCACTAATAAATGCGGACCTTAAAATATACGCCAAACTACTAGCAGATAGACTCCAGACGGTCATTCCCTCACTTATTAGTTTAGATCAAGTCCGCTTCATACCCGCACGGGACAATACTATTAAAATACTATTAGCTCGTGAATAAAACAGGGTCCCCTTTGGGGGTACACTCACCAGACTCAGGTGAGAAAACAGCGTTGGGTTCAAACCTAGATGCAGGTCTCAAATAGCCAGATACATCTAATGGGAGCCCAAATGTTTCATAAGGCATCCAGCATTCTGCACCTCGATCAGCTCCACAAGAACAATCCCTCATGCATCATATAGACATGGATGGAAGAAAGGAGCAGAACGCCAACATAGCGTAAAACAGCACATTTATTGAAACCCACCACTCCCTTAAAATGACACTCACATTATCAAAGATCAACAGCGCATAAAATAATCTGGTGGTTAATTACCACTTCCGGAATCGGTGTCCGAGATCCGTATGGTGCCAGCCCGACTCATCATGAATCACCTCCTCCTTCCATAGGCAACCAACTCACACCAATGCGTCACTAGGCCCCGCTCTAATGCGTTTCGTCACCTACGACTTCAACAGCGGGCACCCATTAACCACCAGATTATTTTATGCGCTGTTTTCTAGTTTGCTCATACAACTCCCTTGTACGACCGTTGTATGTCCGGCTGTTCCAATCGCGCATACGAACGATCGATATCGCATACAAAGGTCGTTAGTACGACCTGTTGTATACGATCGTCATCCTGTGTGTACGAGGCATTACTTTCTTCTATGCTTTATGTTTGGGATAAGACCATCATTAAATATGGAATGTTTTCTCGCCCGGGGCCTCTTACGCTGATACTAGGTAATCCAGGGTTCCCCCTGGGTCAAACAGATAAGGGATTTCTTTGTTGGCCTCCATTATGCCCTGCGCCCATCTGGCACGCATTAAATACAAAGGGTCTGAAACCCCCTGGAGAACTTAGTTCTCACTTGTGTTATCATAGTGGACATTGGTTACAATATTTTCAACTACGTCATTTTTACGAAGGGTTGGCTAAGGAATAGAATGGCAGGGATCTGACTCTGAGAAACTGTGCCTTTCTGACTCCAAATGCACGCATGTACTATCAAAAATATGTGCCACATTATTGTGATACACATCTCCCAGCTGCCCCTTTTATGTTCGAGACTGAGAGCGAGAATTGGGTAGGACCCTATCTCCAGAGGCCTGGGATAAAGCATTCACATTTACATTCAAAGCCACTCTAGCTTCCCATTCACAGGAAAGAAATTACAAAATATTAACTAGATGGTACTGCTGCCCGACCCTATTAAAAAAAAATCAACCCAGCTGTATCCGACTCATGTTGGAGATGTGGCGAGTCAAGAGGTACATACCTACATGTGTGGTGGTCTTGCCCATCAATAAAACAGCCATTTTTCAGCTGAGCCAGCTGATTTACGGGTGAGGTTTGCCCAGAGACCCCAGAGGTAGCCCTTTTATCCATGATCCCGGGATCCTTCAAATCTATTAAGACTGGAATATTTTGATTTCTGTTGAAGAACGAGCACTGATCCCTAGACACTGGAAGCCCCTTGTAATACCATTGATTCGGGAATGGACAGTGGAAGTGAATGGTATAAAGCACATGGAAGAAATAAAAGCCACAGTAAATGAAAAACACACTAGATTTAGAGAAATGTGGACCTCATGGATAGAATTTATGGACTCTCCCTCGCTGTTGCCCTACCTAAGTGAATAGATATTGTGACAGAATTCCTAACTGATATGTTGGTTCTTTTGCTATGGGACAGAAAAAATGAGAAAGCTTGGGACATTAGATCTTGCCTCTTGTACTTCATCTTTTTCTTGTCCCAATTTCACAGACAACTATCGCAGACACGACCAGGAGGACGCCACTCCAATCCCTAACTTCTCTTCCCTTTTTTTTTTCCCCCTGTTTCTTCACTATTTTAGACTTACCTCATTGTGGGAAAAAGTGGCCTCAAAGGTAAACATTGGCATGTATATGAAGGGCTTGACTAAATGTTGCTTAACTACTGAAGTTCATGAATGAATCTTATAAATCCAAAAAAAAATAAATATATATATATATATATATATATATATATATACACTTGCAATCAGAAATATTCAACCCCCCCCCCAACCTCAATAGACAATACAGTGATGTTGATGAAAGATAATGAAAATAAATGAAAAAAAAACTCGTGAAATAACAAACAATATTTATTGATACATATTTGAGTTATTTTGACAACAGAAGTTGACTTAACTTTGGAGTTCAAATGAAAATTGTAAGTCTTGTAACACATGAGCATGTGCAGTATTATTCAACCCCCAGCTTCAGTACCCTGGGGAGCGCCCTTTAGTTTTTATAACTTCTAACAAGCGCTTTCGATAAGTGCTGACAAGCTTCTTACACCTCTTGATTGGAATATTTGCCCATTCTTCACGTGCAAAAGCCTCTAACTCAGTCATGTTTGACGGCTTCCGTGCTGCAACTGCCTTCTTCAAATCCCACCAAAGATTTTCAATAGGATTTAAATCTGGTGACTGAGAAGGCCACTCCAGGAGACTCCAGCATCTTTTCCCCAACCAATCTTTGGTTGATTTGGAGGTGTGCTTGGGATCATTGTCTTGCTGGAAGAGCCAATGATCACCAAGGATTAATTTGTCAGCAGAAGGCATCACGTTCTTCTTCAAAATGACTTGGTATTTCTGGGAATCCATGATGCCAGGTACACAATCAAGATTGCCAGTTCCTGCCGCAGAAAAACAGCCCCACATCAGTATTGATCCACCTCCGTGCTTGACAGTGGGGATGGTATTCTTCTGGTCATAAGCCTGACCTTTTGCACGCCAGACATACCGCTGGTCCATATGTCCAAAAAGTTCCAGTTTGGTTTCATCAGTCCATAGAACTGTCTCCCAGAACTCTGTAGTTTTGTCCAAATTCCTCCTGGCATATTCTAGTCGACTCCTGATGTTCCTTGAGGTCAAGAGTGGAGTGCGTTTTGGGGTCCGGCCATGAAGTCCTTGATTATTCAGTGCACGTCTTATAGTTGCCACTGAAGCACTTGTACCAGCCTTCATCATGTCACCATGTAGCTGTCTTGCAGTCACACGGGGGTTTTTCTTAGCTGCCCTGACTAAGTTGCTAAGGGCCCTTGATGAAATTGTGAGCTTTCTTCCACGGCCAGGCAGGTTTGCAGATGTTCCATACGTTTTAAACTTCCTTATAATGCTCCCAATGGTGTCTCTTGGAATGTTAAATCTTTTGGAAATCTTCTTATACCCAAGGCCCTTCAGATGTGATGAAATAATCTCCTCTCTCAGCTTTTGTGGAAGCTCCTTTGTCTTTCCCATGATTGCAACTCACCTTGAACACCTTCATGGTCGGGGTTTATATATGCATCACAGCTGAAGCAAATGAAGGATCGTTATAGAGTTACCAAAGGCTTAATGATGTTTCAGCTCCACTTTAGGCCATAAAAACTGTCAGAAAGCTTTAGAAACAACAATATTATATAGGGGTTGAATAATTGTGACATGGCGATCTTAACAAAATATACTGTTACACACAAATACTACATCATACATTTTCTGTGTTGATTTTATGTATCACTAAACTGAATAAGAAGCCATCCAAAGCAGAATCCTGCACTTTGAAAAGATTTTTATTTATAAATCCTTAAAACTCTTTAGGGGTTGAATATTTCTGATTGCAAGTGTATATATGTATATATATATATATATATATATATATATATATTTTTTTTTTTTTTTTTTCTAGCCTGGACTGGTGTCCTGTCAGATTACCACTACCCATCAGAATATGTAACGGAAGTGACATTCCGTCACGGCCATCTTGCTACACCCTGCACTCGGCCACAGTAAGCCTATAGTCAGAAGGTGGCATCTTTTTACACCCACCAAAGTCTTGCATTTCACACTTATTTTTACTGGTAAACTGAGCTTATATAGTGAAATACAGTATTTAGAAGTCAGTAACACTGTTTTGATGTTGAATTTTAAAAGCAGCGGCAAGCCTGCTGATCTCACAGGTATGCTAATCTGACAGAACACCGCTGCTTTTAAAATGCTACATCAAAACAGTCTGACGGATTTCAAGATACTGTATTTCACTATATAAGCTTTGAAATGCAAGACTTGTAAAAATATGTCCGTTTGCTGCCTTCTGAATGTAGGCTTAGTTTGGCCAGGAGTGGGTTGTACCAAGAGGGCGGTGACATAACGTCACTTCTGTTACATATTCTGATGGGTAGTGGTATCCTGATAGAACACTGGAAGGGACATCATGACATCACTCCAGTCCTCCAAGGCCATAGTCGATCAGAGAGTGTTAAGTCTTTGTCTATGGGAGCAGCCAGCAACGGAAAAGCAGAGAAACACCGATGAGCGGCGGTGCCCCCCGTGCGCGCTTTGACAGCGTTCCAGCTGCTCATGAGTCGCTCAGACTGGATTCATGAGAAAGCCAGCCGCCTGCAGAAAAAAAAGGTACCAGGGTTATGGCTGATATCTTTAGCCATAATCCTGGTAAACCACACCATATATATATATGTATTGTGGTCAGCAGGCGGTTAATCAAAGCACGCTGGATGCCCCCCCCCCACCAACCATACCAAGCCACATGCCCTCCAACATGGAGGAAGTATCCTGCCAGGGATGTCCCCCTGGCAAAGTACCTTGTCTTCATCTTGATGAGGACAAGGGCCTCTTCCCCACAACCCTGGCCTGGTGGTTGTTGGGGTGCGTGCGGGGGGGGGGGGGAGTTATCGGGGTCTGGAGGTCCCCTTAACATCAGGTTACCCCCCACGTAAATGAGCGAGGAGTACATAGCACCCCTATTTATTAATTCACAAGAAAATACAGCAATAAGTAAAAAAGACACTGACACCGCGATAAAGTCTTTTATTTAAATAAAACACATACACAAGTAGAACACAGTAATTTGATAGTTAACTTACGTATACAGAAAAATGCAGCTCTCTGCTCTAATGTGAACAGGCACTTAATTTCTAAGGACACATGCAATAGACAATCTGGGTGCAGAAAGGAGGGTTGAAAAAGTCCATAAACCACTGTGGCAGACAATGAAGTTGTCAAACCAAACGACGAGAGCCGAGGATGCTGGATGGTATCCCTGGGCCGCCTCACACCACTTTGGAGTGCATCTGAAACGCACTCACTATCACATGTGACATCAGATTGAGGGGATGTCTCGCATGTAACATCCGCTTGTGAGTGTGTTCCGGATGCTCTCCAAATCTGCATGAGACTGCCCTGGGATACCATCCAGCATCCTCAGCTCTCCTCGCCTGGTCTTACCACTCCATCGTCTCCTACAGCATTTCCTGAAGGATGGATGTTCGCTACGATGTTGACACTTGATGAGCCTTTACTTGTACAGATCCTGTGAGGTTTTATGACCATTGCTTATTAAAGTTTTATTTTAATGCTGCACTTAGATGGTGTTTTCTTTTCTTCTTCCTCTTTTACTTAAAGCGTTTGCTACCTACCCCAACATTTTATATTCCTGATGTGTGCCTGCTGTACCATGTACTTGTATGAGAAAGTCTCCTGATCTCTTTGTGTTGCTTCCTTTGTGTGAAATTCCTAGCATTCCTCCTAGTCCCCTTGCTTACCTATTAAAAACTGACCACACTAAGCAGGAGAGCACACTGTGGTCAGTTCTCTAGCTATGCTGTGAAATCAGTGTTCTTTCCACCAATGATCAGACTTTTCCTGACGGGGGCCCCCCCCCCCCACCCTGCACAGCCTGTCACTGGGAAGCTCAGTGTACTGCTGCTGCTGCTTCTTCTCCCCCAGCTCCTATACAGCTGAGAACAGAGGGAAAGTGATCACTTTTAAAAAAGGGAAAAAAGGTATTTATAATGTTTTTTATGTCTCTATAAAAATGTCTATTTTAAACTGAATGGGCTGTTTTACAAGGTGGTAATTTACAATCACTTTAATTTCTAAGAAAACGGCTTAATAATAAAAAAATACCCGCGGGCTTGCATGAAAGTCAACAATTTTTGTAGTGTTTGTGTAACTATATGGATTTTGTAAAAAGGTATTGGAAACTGACTGATGCAATGTGTAAAATAAGTATTGAACATGTCACCATTTTTCTAGGTAAATATATTTCTAAATGTTCTATTGACATGAACAACCCATGCAATCTATACATGCAAAGAAACCAAAGCAAATAAGTTCTGAAATTAGGTTATGTGTAATAAAATGGAATGACACAGAGAAAAGTATTGAACGCGCTAACTGAAAATGTATTTAATACTGTGTACAAAATCGTTTGTTGGTAATGACCGCGTCAAGACGACTCCTGTATGGAGAAACTAGTCGCATGCATTGCTCTGGTATGATTTTGGCCCATTCTTCTACACAAACAGTCTGTGATGTTCCCACCTCAAACATTCACTGGTTCAATAGCTGCTTATTACATCCAACAACTAACAATCCACCCACCTGAACATGACCTACACTTGCAGTCACTCAGGGGAGGACCTATCTGGGGGGGCCTTTGTCCCCTGGGCTGATACTTAAGATATGTTGGGCTGGTGGTCTTGAGTGGAGTTACTTCACCATTCAGATATTATTCAGCGGTCAGTCACACATGGTGAGCATTATATACCTAACTGTCTCAATTTCAGACCAGTGATCACAGCTTCTGGGAAGTCTTACAGGACCAACTTCCTTTTTGGCCTTGAGGTGTCATGTTATTGAATGCCAAACCACAGAAAGCTGATGCTGGAAGAACCATCCCCACCAATTACTACAGCATCATGGCACAATGTACATGATAAAAGTTTTTAGCCACAGAAAACTAACCTTACCAAAAAAGGGTCCACTTGGTTGTATTTTTCCCCCAGGTCAAAGGTTCTCAGTCCTCACTTGAAGTCAGTGGTGCATATGCTATAGTGAATGATGTAACACATGTATGTAAGAGCATCATAATGACAAACAGGAGACTACTTTCATACCTCCATAGCAATTATACAAACTAAGGGCAGAAGCAGGGAAGTACTGTTCGCTCTTTAGTCTGCATTCATACCTGAGAGTGTGGTTTTACAGGTTATTTTTGGAGCTTTTTTTGTTGACTACTCAGGCTGGAGTAGTTGTGTTGTAGCTGATGGAAAACTAGTTACGAGGAGGAAGAGTTAGTTAAACCTTGAAAAACTTGCAGTTTCAGACTTTTTTGGCACACCTATTGAGGTTCATGGGGTGGGAAATGCCATATTCTGCTTCAAAAGCAGCTCATGCACCTTTTTTGAGTGGCAGTTGATCAGCTACAGGTGCCTGAGCACTTATATTTGCACATTCATAATTTAAAGGTGCAGGATTTCGGTTGTTGAGCATTTTGGAGCTTTGAGCTTCAAGCTACAAAACACTCAGCTATGAATGTAGCCAGGAGGAGAGATCGGGTTAAAGATGTGTAACTTTTTTTTTTTTACACTATTTTGCTTATTTCTATCTAGCAAGGTTAGTTTGCGGTATAAGCAAGGAAACTCAGACCTGTGTAATGTATAAATGTGCTTTTACTATACAAAAATGCTGTACATGCAAAACTATTACAATATTAGGAATACAAATCAAGACTGACAGATGTATATAACAAGCAAAATGCTTAGCAAATAAACAGCCTATGGTCTATAAACAGTAGAATATGCTTACTTAACTCAGATTACTGTGTGTACGTGATCTATATTGGCAACGAGGACCCCAGAGCTTCTATAGCAGTTGCAGGTAAATCAGGCGAAAGCATCTTGGCTGGCTACAAACTGTCCTTGGTGTTTAAGGCATGATAAGAGTCCCGTCCAGCTTAAGCCTAGCAACCTTTATATAGATCAGTTTGTTTACCATAATGACTGACTAATACTAATAGACATCTCTGTATTGTTTTAGAGGTGCACTCTCAAATTCTACCTCCAGATGGCACTCTGCCATCATACATGCTATAGATAAGATATTAACTGTTTACTGTAGCTATAGAGACCATAGACTCAAACTGTCAACATGTTGAATACAACAGTGGTATCTACGTTCCCATTGTATCCAACAGCATTTGTTTGAGAAGTATCCACTATAGCCAAAATCTGACAGTAATCTGCTATTCTATGAGGAAAAATCATATTTTATAGCAAAAGCAACACATTCCGCCCTTGATTTTTCTCAGACTACACACTGAAAATCTCTTCATTACTAACAACTCATTCTACACATTAATTTTCCTTGAATGCAACCCCTCCCATATTTCTGCCACTGAGAAGATGTTTACGTCTTTGGCTAAAAGTTCATTAGAAAGTCCATTCTAAGGGGCGTGACTGAGCAGCAGATGTGAGCGGACATTCTTCCGGACCGCTCCGACATCCTTTGAGGCTTTTGCCTAGCATCCACCTCAAATCCTACGGCCAAAACCACCCACACCACTCTGCCAACAAGGTAGGCACGCCGCCATAGTTAAAATCGGACCGAACCTACAGGCGACGCCAACAGAGCGGCTCGTGCGCTTTGCCCACGAGGTGGACCAAGATGGCGCCAGACAGGCAGGGGCGGCCGCGCTCTC
Source organism: Glandirana rugosa (assembly GCA_018402905.1). Classification (NCBI taxonomy): domain Eukaryota; kingdom Metazoa; phylum Chordata; class Amphibia; order Anura; family Ranidae; genus Glandirana; species Glandirana rugosa. The sequence goes on from BLSH010539852.1 coordinate 282,076, forward strand.
CTACCGTTGACGGCCAGCAGTGGACAGAGGGAGGAGGACTGGATCGACCCCACAGATCCCCTGGCGAACCCACAACCATCTCCAACTGTGGACCCAGGGGAAGGGGGATCAGGCACACAGGAGAGCCATCGCTGTTACAAATCATGGACACTATCAAGAGCTGCCATGCCTCCCTGACTCAGCAACTAGAGACTATACGGGTGGACTTTGCTTTATTGAAAGATGATGTCCTTAAGGTCAGGCAGAGGGTGAATCATGCAGAGCAGCGCATCAGCTCTTTGGAGGATGACCTGAATCCACTGAGGGTAACGGTCCGCGATGTGGCAGCGGACTACAAGGCCCAGGAGGCCAAACTGGGGGATATTGAGGACCGCCTCCGCAGGAATAACCTCAGATTTCTGGGGTTCCCGGAGGGCGCGGAGGGTAAACACCCAGAAGATTTCCTGCTTGCATGGCTCAAACGCGCCCTGGGGATACGACTCTTTCTCCCATCTTTTTGCTATAGAGCGAGCCCACAGAGTCCCGCTGGGGGCTCCCCCTCCTGGGCGCTATACTAGGCCCCTTCTAGCTCGCTTCTTGTACTTCAACGACAATTAGACAATCCTGCGCAAGGCCCGCAATATTCCTGAGTTGCTGCATGAAAATCATCGTATTACTATCTTTCCTGACTTCTCTGCTGCTACGCAGAAGCAAAGATCGGCTTTTCAAGGAGTGAAACAGCGCATAAGGGAGCGCAACTTGCCCTACAGTATGCTGTACCCTGCCTGGCTGAGAGTGGTGCATAAGGGTAAAGTGCATTTCTTCAATTCCCCTAAGGAGGCTGACAAATGGCTGGACGGCATATGATTTGGCTTCCGATGTGAAATATATACCAAAAGTTAAGGACACTTTACGAAGATAGGTTTGTTCCTGGTTACAACTTGCTAAAGAACGGTGGATGCACATAATCCTACAGACAGCGTGGTCCATTCCAGGCTCTGCTGCTCCCTGTACTTCACCCTCCTCTTCTTTTCTGTTGGACGGAGAGGATGACCCCCCAGCAGAGTGACTTGTGTTGCTTAAGGTTTGGGGTACAAGCCTGCGGCATGTTTGGGGTTGCGGGCAGGGTGGGGGGGATGGGGACTAAGAACATGGTTATTCAAAGTTTGCATAATGGTTTTGCTGTGTTTATTTTGGGGAACTGCAGACTACTGTATTCTATCGTGACCCAGTGTCACCCTCACTCCTACTTGTCTGTTGGGATGGGACCGCGGGTCTTGCTTCTCAGACTTGCCAACCGGCCCCGGGGGGCTGACGGTTATTTTTCTAAATCAGCACTATGGCACCTAATATTAGAACTCTGGACATCCTTTCCTGGAATGTAAGAGGCCTCAATGCAAGAATCAAGAGGGCACTGGTATTCAAGTACATCCAAACTTATAGACCACAGATAATTATGTTACAAGAGACCCATCTGACCGGAGCCAGGACATTGGCACTTAAACGTGCACATATCAGGCACGCATACCATGCAATGTATTCCAATTATGCTAGGGGGTATCAGTGTTGGTGGCTAAGACACTCTCATGTACGCCTAAAAATATTGTCACAGATCCCTTTGGTAGATTTGTGGTGGTAACATTGTTAATAGATAATTTGCCCCATACCTTTGTGGCCATATATATTCCGCCCCCGTTCACTTTAACAATGTGGAAGGCAATAATGACAAAGGTACTGATGGTTGCGGAAGGCCCAATTGTAATTGCTGGGGATTTGAACACGGTACTATCCCCAGACCTGGACAGATTTCAGGCATCCTCTAGGTGTAATGCTCCATTAGGGGCATCTCTGTCACAGCACGGCCTGGTGGAGGCGTGGAGGTGGAAGCACTCAGGGGCCAGAGAGTATTCATGCTTCTCCTCCACGTACAACACACTGTCAAGGCTGGACATGTGTTGTGTGTCAGGGGAGGTCCTGCCTAGGGTGATCGCCATTCGCCATTTACCAGGGGCGATCTCGGACCATTCCCCCCTGATGCTGACGCTGTCCCTGGGACAGACTTGTGGGTATACCCTATGGAGGCTGAGCCCCATGTGGCTGGAGGAGGAGTGTTTTGAGCACATGGTGGCTGCTGATATAAACCAGTTTTGGGCAGAAAATATGGGGGGAGGTCCCCATGCATATTACCTGGGACGCATTCAAAGCTACAATGCGGGGCTCTGTGTTGAGAGTCATTAAAAAACTGAGGGCAGACAGGGAAAGCAGGGTAAGGAAGGAATCCCAAGCGGTCACAGTGGCTGAGGCCAAATACATCCGAAATCCCAATACTCAATGCTTCAGGGTTTGGAGGGACTCGGCACAACAATTGGAACTGACAATGGTTGAAAAAACACAAAAAAATTACTATATCAGTCCCAGAGAATCTTTGAGTTTGGGGATAAAAATAGCAAGTTATTGGTTTACTTGGCCCACTCTCAATCCCCCTGCATCTATTCCCTGCATTAGGGACAGTGGAGGAGTTCTTTGTGAGTCTCCGGCCGCCATAGCGGAGGCGTTTCTGCAATTTTATTCTGCATTATATGCTTCTGGAGCACATTATGCCCAGGAGAAGGTAACACGATACCTTGATAATATTCCTTTGCCTGCCCTGTCCAGGGAGGATGCAGGGGAGTTGGATCTCCCTATATCGACACGAGATAGAGGAGGCAATGCAATCACTTAGTCCAAACAAGACTCCGGGTCTCGATGGTTTCCCGGTGGAGTGGTACCGTGCACACAAGGAATTTTTCACGCAGAGGTTGTTAGGGGTTTATGAGGATGCCTTTGAGAAGGGGACACTCCCGGAGTCTCTCCGGGAGGTCCTGATTGTGTTGATCCCCAAGCCGAACAAGGACCGCCAATTGTGTGAATCCTATAGACCAATTTCTCTGATTAATGTGGATGGAAAAATTTTGGCCAAAGTATTGGCCAGACGTTTGAATAAAGTGATAACCTCAATAATCAGCCTGGACCAGACTGGGTTTATGCCAATGCAGTCCACTGCTATAAATTTAAGACACTTGTTTACCATCCTACAAACTGAGGGACCTATCCCAGACACCAGAGTGGTGGTGTCTTTAGATGCGCATAAAGCATTTGATTCTATCGAGTGGCCCTATCTAGTGGCGGTCCTTGTGAGGATGGGGTTCGGTCCACGATTTGTCTCCTGGGTGAAAGTATCATACTCCCACCCGACGGCTCGTATACGGGTTAACCATATCATCACAGAGACCTTTACGATAGGAAGGGGCACACGGCAGGGGTCCCCCGTTATCCCCCCTGCTGTTTGCCCTTGCAGTTGAACCACTGGTGGTGGCGTTGCGGGTGGAGAGCGAGGTCAGGGGGTGCCTTATTAATACACTGGAGGAGAAAACAGCACTTTATGCCGACGACATGCTTATATATTTAGCTGACGCCACCCAATCCTTAGTGAAAGCAATGTCCATTGTTTCCCGGTTTAGGACATACTCCGGATTTAAGGTTAATTGGGACAAATCCACTGTACTCCCCTTCGATCCTGAGTATACACCCACGCTGCCCCCCTGATATACCGCTGAAGGTGGTTTCTAAATTTAAATATTTAGGTATTGATGTCCAATTGCCACTTAACACATATATCTCGAATAATCTCTCCCCTCTGATAGCCCGTATCAAACAAAGTCTACAGACTTGGGCTGAGCTACCGTCAACATATTGGGCCGCATCAACATATTTAAAATGATATACCTCCCTAGATATTTATATGTATTTTGGAACGCCCCAGTCCATCTTCCAAAAAAAATATTTACCAAAATTGATGCGTCCCTTTTGACCTTCCTGTGGGGCAATAAGCCCCCCAGGATTTCCTTGGAAACGCTTTGGTTACCAACTCGGGCGGGGGGCTTGGCGCTCCCAAACCTTCAGGGTTATTACTTGGCATCTCAGCTGACCCATGTCCACTGGTGGTTCTTCCCCAAGGTGGAGGGGGCCTCAGTGGCCACGCAAGCAGCATTAATGCAGTCATATGAGGCCCTAATTAATGTCTTGTATAGGAACGGTCCTTATCCAGATGTGGGAGTGGACCTACTTAAGCTCTCTTATAAAATATTCCATCTCTGTAACAATAGGGTGGGTGGATCCTCTTTGGGTATGTCTCCTAACGCTCCCCTCTGGCATAACCCTCAGCTCCCGGAGCTGTATAAGATGCAGGACGGGCAGCATTGGGCAGACTATGGCCTGAAGTATGCCCATCAGCTGTTCACAAATGGAACCTTTAAAACATTCAAAGACTTCCAACTTGAATTTGGGGTCCCCACGAAACGGTTCTATGGGTGCCTACAGTTGAGGCACGCAGTAGCGGCACAATTTGGATTATCAAGGGTATTACTCAAGCCCACGGAGCTAGGAAAAATAATGTTTGAGGAAGACCATGCAAAGCTTGTCTCTAGATACTACCTCCTTTTGATGGCCCCCTCCTCCGCCGGGATGGTGAGGGTGATCAATCAGTGGAGCTCGGATATTCCATCCCTGGCGGAGGATTCATGTACGGAAATAACGGACACTATCCTGCCGTCTGTCATATCCGCCAGGGACAAACTGACACAATTTCACTACATGCATAGAGTCTATTATACCCCCTCACGCCTGTACCAAATGGGTAGAAGGGACTCACCGGCATGCCAGAAATGCCAGCATATGAAGGGTGATTTCTTCCACATGGTATGGCAATGCCCTGTGGTGGAAACATTCTGGAAGGCGGTTTTAAGTTTTCTGGAAAGCAAATTAGCCCTGCCCAATATATACTCAGTGGCTAGATGTCTTCTGGGGGAGTTTGGGGAGGAGGAGATTACTAACTCTAAAAAAGCTTTACTCGGAATCCTATTCTTTTATGCAAAGAAGGCTATAGTACTCAAATGAAGGGAACCATTGTCTCCTACTGTTGGGTTCTGGGTGGAACTGGTCAATAAAGAGCTCCCAAAGTTTAAGCTTGCATATCTCTCCAGAGGTTGCCCCAAGAAATTTGGGAAAATATGGGCGGGATGGGTTGATTCAGTGTCCGGAGATGTTGGAGTTTAAAAATTGGGATGTCATAGTGTACTGTGTGGGGTGTCAGCAATGAGAACTGCCCGAAAGGTTAAAAAATAAATCAATACCAAAGATTAGAGGATCTGAATTTATTCTCTCTTGAGAAGAGGAGATTAAGATGGGATATGATCAACATGTACAAATATATAAGTGGTACTTCTAGTGAACTTGGTGTTGAGTTATTTACTTTAAGGTCATCTCAAAGGACACTCTTTACGTCTAGAGGAAAAAATATTTCATCTACAAATACGGAAAGGTTTCTTCACAGTAAGAGCTGTGAAAATGTGGAATAGACTCCCCCAAGAGGTGGTATTGGCCAGCACGGTTGATATCTTTAAAAAAGGCCTGGATTCTTTCCTTAATGTAAATAATATAACTGGGTACTAACATTTTTAGGTAAAGTTGATCCAGGGTGTATCCGATTGCCTCTTGGGGGATCAGGATAGAATTTTTTCCCCCGTTATAGCAAATTGGATCATGCTTTGCTGGGGTTTTTTGCCTTCCCCTGGATCAACTGTGGGCGAAAGATTGTATATGGGATTGTTTGGTTAGATATAATTTTTTTTGGTTGAACTAGTTGGACTGGTGTCTTTTTTCAACCTGACTAACTATGTAACTATGTAATTAATAATTCTGCCTGGTAGAGTCATTTTGAGACTTTAGTCACCCACAGACACAAACGACCTCAAACCACCCACCTCAAAACTACAGTGTTCGGAGGGGTGGGTGGAGATATGACTCTGTACCTTCCTCCCTTCCCCCGCACATTTTGAAAGAGACGACACACTTCCTCTATTGGTTTAACGAACAGTGAGTGTCTCGTTCCCCGCCTAGCTGACACATAAAGGGACAATCAGACTGAAAGAGAAGGACTTTTTTCTATTCGAGTAATGAGTGTCAACCTAATTGAGAAACACCGTTCTGACCCGTGTCTACTATACTGTACGATATGAGATGGTCCGTCTTAATAATTAATGTATCAATGTATCAATCAGTCCAACTTTTTTCTGTG
>BLSH010539852.1:292473-302683 GCA_018402905.1 Glandirana rugosa
TACCCGACCACTGTCCATGAGCCCATGAGTCTATCCGAACATTGTCCATGAGCCACTCTACTCTACCACTGTCCATGAGCCCATGAGACTACATCAGAGTACCCGAGTACCTGTCACCAGCCCATCAGAATACCCGAGTATCTGTCACCAGCCCATCAGAGTACCCGAGTACCTGTCACCAATCCATCAGAGTACCCAAGTACCTATCTGTAGCCCATCAGAGTACCCGAGTACCTGTCACCATCTCATCTCACCGAGTACCTGTTACAAGCCTATCTGAGTACCCGAGTACCTGTCACCAGCCCATCAGAGTACCCGAGTACCTATCTGCAGCCCATCAGAGTACCCGAGTACCTGTCACCAGCCCATCAAATTACCCGAGTACCTGTCTCCTGCCCATCAGAGTACCATAGTACCTGTGACCAGCCCATGCCTCATAAAATATATATTGTGGTGTTTACTTTCCAAAATGGGGTAATTTTGTGGGTAATTCCACTGTCCTGGTGCTCCAGGACCTTCAAAAGTGTGATAGGTAGGAATGAAATTAGATGTGTAATTTATGCTCTTAGAACGCCTGAAGGCACTACTTCAGTGCTGGACCTCTCTATGTGGCCAGGCGGCTGTGTAAAAGTCTCACACATGTGGTATCGCCATACTCTGGACAAATAGCAGAATGTATTTTGGGGGGTAATTTTTGCTATGTACATGCTATGTGTTAGAAATATCTTATAAATTGACCACTTTGTGTAAAAGTAAAGCGTTTTCATTTTCTTTCCACGTTTTTTTAAGACTTGTCGAAAAAATCAACCATAGAAAAGACTCATAATGCCTCAGAGAATATACTTTGTGGTGTTTGCTTTCCAAAATGGGGTCATTTTGTTGGTTATTCCATTGTCCTGGTGCTCAAGGGCCTTCAAAAGCATAATAGGTCGTTAGGATATGAGATGTGTAATTTATGCTGACGGCGCTCCCTGTATGTTGGACCTCTCTATGTGGCAGGGCTGTGAAAAAGTCGCACACATGGGGTATCGCCATACTCGGGAGGAGTAGCAGAATGTATTTTGGGGTGTAATTGGAAGTATACATATGCTGTGTGTAAGAAATAACTTGTTATGACAATTTTGTGTAAATAAAAAAAAAATATAATAATAATTTCTTTATATTCACAAGAATTGTGATTAAAAAAATACAACTTCAAAAAACTCGCCATGACTCTTACTAAATACCTTGAAATGTCTACTTTTCAAAAAGGGGTCATTTGGGGGGTATTTGTACTTTTCTGACATTTCAGGGCCACAAGAAATGATAGGCCATCAGTGCATCAGGTGTGATCAATTTTTGATGATTGGCAGCATAGCTTGTAGACTCTATAAGGGTCCTTTCACACCAGCGGAGCCCATTTTGACGGGCTCTGCTGCTCAGCGGGGACCCGTCCGTTTATCCCCGCTGAGCCGGCAGATGACAGGTCAGACTCTGCACTCTGTGCAGAGACTGTCCTGTCACAGCTCCATTCTCCTCTATGGAGAATCGGATGAGCACGGACCGTCTGTCCGTGTTCATCCGATCCGCCAGGCGGATGGAAAATAGGGTTTCCATCCATCTGTTTTTTCTGATCGGAGCGGATCGGGTGTCAGCGGACATGTCACCACTGACATCCGTCGCTCCATAGAGAGCAATGGAGCGTCCGTTAGGGTCCACCTGAAAAACTGAAAGGCGGACCCGAATGATCCGCCTGTGTGAAAGGAGCCTAACTTTCACACAGACCAAATAATATACACTTATTTGGGTTATTTTTACCAAAGATATGTAGCAGTATAGGTTTTGGCCCAAATTTTGAAAAAAAAGGAAATTACTTTTTTTGCAAAATGTTATATAAACTAAAAAAATGTTTTTCTTTTTTCAAAATTTTTGCTCTTTTTTCACTTATGTCGCAAAAAATAAAAAACCCAGAGGTGATTAATTACCACCAAAAGAAAGCTCTATTTGTGTGAAAAAACTATAAAAATATTGTTTGGGTACAGTGTTACATGACTGAGTAATTGTCATTGAAAATGTGAGAGCACTGAATGCTGAAAATTGGTCTGAGAAGGAAGGGGGTATAAGTGTCATGTATTGAAGTGGTTAGGCACCTTTACACGAGAAGTACAATTGGATCTCTTCTGAGTATCGCTGCGATGTACAGGAGGAGTATGGAGCGATGCTCAGAAGATAGGAAGTGATGTACAGGAGGAGTGTGGAGCGATGCTCAGAAGATAGGAAGTGATGTACGGGAGGAGCGTGGAGCGATACTCAGAAGATAGGAAGTGATGCACAGGAGGAGTATGGAGCGATACTCAGAAGATAGGAAGTGATGCACAGGAGGAGTATGGAGTGATGCTCAGAAGATAGGAAGTGATGTACAGTAGGAGTATGGAGTGATACTCAGAAGATAGGAAGCGATGTACGGGAGGAGTGTGGAGCGATGCTCAGAAGATAGGAAGTGATGCACAGGAGGAGTATGAAGCGACACTCAGAACATAGGAAGTGATGTACAGGAGGAGTATGAAGCGATACTCATAAAATAGGAAGTGATGTACAGAAGTAATGTGGATCGATACTCAGAAGATAGGAAATTATGTACAAGAGGAGTATGGAGCGATGCTCAGAGGATTGGAAGCAATGTACAGGAGTAGTGTGGAGTGATACACAGAAGATAGGAAGGGATGTACAGGAGGAGTATGGAGTGATACTCAGAAGATAGGAAGTAATGCACAGGAGGAGTATGGAGCGATGCTCAGAAGATAGGATGTGATGTACAGGAGAAGTATGGAGCGATACTCAAAAGATACTCCACACTCCTCCTGTACATCACTTCCTATCTTCTGAGCATCACTCCACACTCCTTCTGTTCATCTCTTCCTATCTTCAAAGTATCGCTCCACACTCCTCCTGTACATCTCTTCCTATCTTCAGTAGGGCAGTGGACGGTATCAGGGCAGTGGGCGGTGTCAGTAGAGCAGTGGACGGTGTCTGTAGGGCAGTTGATGGTGTCAGTAGGGCAGTGGATGGTGTCAGTAGAGCAGTTGATGGTGTCAGTAGAGCAGTGGATGGTGTTAGTAGAGCAGTGGAAGGTGTCAGTAAAACAGTGGATGGTGTCAGTAGGGCAGTGGATGGTATCAGTAGGGCAGTGGACGGTGCCAGTACAACAGTTGATGGTGTCAGTACAGCAGTGGATGGTGTTAGTAGAGCAGAGGATGGTGTCAGTAGAGCAGTGGACGGTGTCAGTAGGGCACTGGGTGTCAGTAAAGCAGTGGATGGTGTCAGTAGAGCAGTGGACGGTGTCAGTAGGGCAGTGGATGGTGTCAGTAGAGCAGTGGACGGTGTCAGTAGGGCAGTGGATGGTTTCAGTAGGGCAGTGGATGGTGTCAGTAGGGCAGTGGATGGTGTCAGGGCAGTGGACGGTGTCAGTAGAGCAGTGGATGGTGTTAGTAGAGCAGTGGATGGTGTCAGTAGAGCAGTGGATGGTGTCAGCAGAGCAGTGGACGGTGTCAGTAGAGCAGTGGACGGTGTCAGTAAAGCAGTGGACGGTGTCAGTAGAGCAGTGGACGGTGTCAGTAGGGCAGTGGACGGTGTCAGTAGGGCAGTGGATGTTGTCAGTAGAGCAGTTGGTGGTGTCAGTAGGGCAGTGGATGGTGTCAGTAGGGTAGTTGATGGTGTCAGTAGAGCAGTGGACGGTGTCAGTAGGGTAGTGGATGGTGTTAGTAGGGCAGTGGATGGTGTCAGTAGAGCAGTTGATGGAGTCAGGGCAGTGGATGGTGTCAGTAGGGCAGTGGGCAGTGTCAGTAGAGCAGTTTATGGTGTCAGTAGAGCAGTTTATGGTGTCAGTAGAGCAGTGGGCGGTGTCAGTAGGGCAGTGGGCGGTGTCAGTAGAGCAGTGGGCGGTGTCAGTAGAGCAGTGGACGGTGTCAGTAGGGCAGTTGGTGTCAGTAAAGCAGTGGATGGTGTCAGTAGAGCAGTGGACGGTGTCAGTAGAGCAGTGGACGGTGTCAGTAGGGCAGTGGACGGTGTCATGTCAGTAGGGCAGTTGGTGTCAGTAAAGCTGTAGATGGTGTCAGTAGAGCAGTGGACGGTGTCAGTAGAGCAGTGGATGGTGTCAGTAGGGCAGTGGATGGTGTCAGTAGAGCAGTGGATGGTGTCAGTAGGGTAGTGGATGGTGTCAGTAGAGCAGTGGACGGTATCAGTAGGGCAGTGGGCGGTGTCAGTAGGGCAGTTGAAGGTGTCAGTAGGGCAGTGGACGGCGGTGTCAGTAGAGCAGAGGACAGTGTCAGTAGAGCAGTGGACGGTGTCAGTATGGCAGTGGGCGGTGTCAGTAGAGCAGTGGGCGGTGTCAGTAGAGCAGAGGACAGTGTCAGTAGAGCAGTGGACGGTGTCAGTAGAGCAGTGGACGGTGTCAGTAGGGCAGTGGGCGGTGTCAGTAGAGCAGTGGACGGTGTCAGTAGGGCAGTTGATGGTGTCAGTAGGGCAGTGAACGGTGTCAGCAGAGCAGTGGACGGTGTCAGTAGAGCAGTGGATGGTGTCAGAGCAGTGGGGGGTGTCAGTAGGGTAGTGGATGGTGTCAGTAGAGCAGTGGACGGTGTCAGTAGGGCAGTGGGCGGTGTCAGTAGAGCAGTGGACGGTGTCAGTAGGGAAGTTGATGGTGTCAGTAGAGCAGTGGATGGTGTCAGTAGGGCAGTTGATGGTGTCAGTAGAGCAGTGGATGGTGTCAGTAGGGCAGTTGATGGTGTCAGTATTTTTTTTATTTCTATGTATATATTTTTTTTTTTACAATGCAATTTGTTCATTTTTTTGCGATCCTTTTTGGGGGGGGTGTGGGGGGACCTGGGGCTCCGGAACATGTCGCTAGGGTGGGGGGAGGTGTCAGTAGTTTTTTTTTTTTACAATTTTACTTTTTGTATCATTTTTTTTAATTTTGCAATTTTTTTTCTTTTTTATCTGCCCCTTGGGGGGCTTTGGTGAGATGTCAGGGGGTCTAAATGGACCCCTAACATCTCATCTTTGGAGCAGAGAATGGGACTGAAGACACAAATGCTCCAGTCCCTTTGTCTGCATTGAAGATGAATGGACAGTGGCTGCCGTCCATTCATAACACTGAAGCAGAGTGACACACAGTCACTCTGCTCACAGCACATAGGAGCGCTCGGTAACGAACGCTCCTATGTGCCATTCAGACAAGGAGGGGGCTGGTAAATGACTTATTTACCGACCCCTCTCCCTCCGCTCTCCATCCTGACCCCCCAGCCCGCAGGAGAGAAGAGAAGAGAAGCCGGCTGCGGGGGAGGAGAGGGGGAAGACACAGCAGCTGAATGAAGAGGACAAGGCGGGGGCTGGAGGAGAATACAGGAGGCTGAAAGAGGAGGAAGGAGCATGATCGGTGCAGCAGGGAGAACAGTTACTCACACCGATCTCCCTGCAAGGCTTTTTAATCAGTCTGCTGAAAAGACATGCAGGGAGATCGGTGTGAGTAACTGTCCCTCGCCCCACCGATCATTCCCGACTTCCAATATTGTATGCAGGACACACAGTGGGCCATGAGCGCGCTCTGCTTCTGCCCAGAACGCGCTCTGTCCCCTGTGCGCGCTGCCAACACAAGGGGAGGGTAATGGTGGGCGGGAGCCTAGTGACATCACGGCTCCGCCCCCCTACCACCGCAGATGTGACACGCCCATGGAAATCGCTGTTCTGCGGCGCTCCGTGTGATAAAAGGGGTGACATCTGGAAGGTAAGATGTCACTAGGGAGGCTGCTTGACATAAATACTTTACAAAAATTAGATTAATGGAGAATATGTGGTGGTGGGTTTACATCCACTTTAAGTTACTCGCTGTAAGCGTACAATGGATACCCGATTGTTGTTATGGATCTTACTAAGCCTACGTTTTTTAAGGGAAAGAAGTGGAATGTTATGCAATGGCCGAGTCAATCACCTGACCTGAATCCGATTGAGCATGCATTTCACTTGCTGAAGACAAAACTGGAGGGAAAATGCCCCAAGAACAAGCAGGAACTGAAGACCGTTGCAGTAGAGGCCTGGCAGAGCATTACCAGGGATGAATCCCAGCGTCTGCTGATGTCTATGCGTTCCAGTCTTCAGGCTGTAATTAACTGCAAAGGATTTGCAACCAAGTATTAAAAAGTGAAAGTTTGATTTATGATTGTTAATCTTTCACATTACTTTTGGTCCCTTAAAAAGTGGGAGGCACATATACAAACTGTTGTAATTCCTACACCGTTCACCTGATTTGGATGTAAATACCCTCAAATTAAAGCTGAAAGTCTGCAGTTAAAGCACATCTTGTTGGTTTCATTTAAAATCCATTGTGGTGGTGTATAGAGCAAAAAGATTAGAATTGTGTTGATGTCCCAATAATATTTATGGACCTGACTGTATATTCTTCTACATATTTTTGGTAAAAAAAATCGCAATAGGCATATATTGATTGGGTTGCGCAAAAGTTATAGCGACTACAAACTATGGTCATTGGTTTATGGCATTTTATTAATTTTTTTTACTGGTAATGGCGGCTATCTGTAATTTTTATCGGGACTGTGATATTGCGGCGGACTTGTCTGACGTTTTTGACACTTTTTTGGGACCAATGACATTTATACAGCGATCAGATCTAAAAATAGACACTGATTACTGTATAAATGTCATTGGCAGGGAAGGGGATAACACTAAGGGGGCAGTGAATGGGTTAAATGTGTTCCCTGTATGTGTTCTAACTGTAGGGGGACGGGGCTAACAGGGGCATAACAGATCTAACTGATCCTGATCACAGGGATCAGTAGATCTGTCATGCCCCCCCCCCCCACAGAATGGAAAACCGCCGTGTTTACATCGGCGGTTCCCCGTTCTGGCTCTCTGTGACCAGATCGCGGGTCTCCGCTAGACATCGAGCCCGCCCAACCTGCAGGCACGCTCACGCGGTGTGCTGCGGTGCGCGTGTGCACCGCCGGTGTCAGCGAGAGTGCGCCTGGCACGAGCCAAAGGGGAGGATGTCTACTGACGGCCTCCCAGCAATTTAGATCTGCGATGTAGCCGTCAATCGGCTATAGCGCGGATAAAAAACAGTTAATTGACCCTGTGGAGTACTTTTGAAATGGCCATTGTCATACTTCTACACACACTGTACAGTTCCCTATTACAGTCTTTATCATGTCCATGGATATAGGCAATCCTCTCTGCTGTGCCCATTCATATGTTGCTTTCTGACGCAAATGTCCAGATTACTTGTGGGCCCAGTTGGTCAAGTTCATCAAGACATCAATTGGTACAACTGCTTTCACTTTGGCAATTTCATCTACCACTCTGTTATCTCAAAGTCCGGGCCAGGGGCACATGTGTGTCAACATGCCCTACTTTTATGGTGCGGGAGTGAGCTTCCTTCCAGATGTAGTCCCAGACGTCCTTGCCTCCCTAAACCACCTTTCCATGATTCATCCAATCATTGGACTTCCACGTGGGCATCCAAATTGCCAGTCCTTTAAAGACCGCCCAGCTGTCAGTGTAGATAGTGACATGGGAAGAAGGATCCTCCTGAAAAGTCATCACTACAGCTTTCATCTCTGCATACTGACTGGACCCTCTGATTCCGGTCCCCTGCAGGATTGTGTCTGTACTTGGGTTGTAGGCTGCTGCTGTCCATTTATGCCCACAGGAGGCGACTATGGCTGTACCATCAGTGAACCATGCTGACTCCTTCATGTCTTCTGACACAGACTCAAAGGGTGGAGCCTCTTGAATGGGGAATGACTGCAGCACAGGAATTTCTTCTTCTGGCTAAGGTGCTGGTAAAAGTAACAAGCCCTGCCAACTGTTTTCAAATGTCTCTGACAATACAAAACAGCTGCAATGCCCCTTTGTTCTTGAAGGTACCACTTCCATTTCATCAGTGTCTGATTCTGGGCTACAGCTGCCCTAGTGGTCAGTCCATTATCTCTCACCCATCCTGCCATTGGCAATGCATTATGAATGGTGACTGTGTCCTTTCCTGTAATGGTCTCTACATGAAGTGCTGCATAGGCCCCAAACAGGTACTTCTCTAGGAGCGTGAATCTCTTCTGTGCCCCTGTCATTTGTTTGGACCAAAATCCAATGGGTATTGCTCTCAGTCCTTTCTTTTCATTTGGCTACCACAGACTCCAAGATATGGTACCATCCTGCTCCACTACATCCAGCTGAAATGGTACTCCTTGTCTCATGGGTCCTAATCCCTAATGCTGCAAAATGGCTTCTTTAACAGCAAGGAATGTGGTCCGCTGCTCTGAACCCCATGAGAACTCAGTCTTTTTCCTTGTGACATTGTATATAGGCCTCAGAATCAGTCCAAGATGTGGAATGAACAATCTCCAGAATCCCACAACTCCAATGAACTTCTGTGCCTCCTTTTTGGTAGTAGGAGGTGACAGCACCTGAATAGTTTGCACAACGGTCCAGTCCACATCATTCCTAGGAATTTGTCTCTGTTGAGCCCACCCTCTGTTCTCCATGTGCTGCATCAGCAGGTGCAATGCTTCAGTTACACTTTTTTTTGTTCTAGAGATCATGATGCCATCAATGTAGTGAAACACAGCGATTTTCAAATCCAGGGTACTTAAATCTCGGGCAATCAGTCCATGACAAATCGTTGGAGAATGAAAATAGCTTTGTGGAAGGACAGTGAAAGTGTACCGGTGGCCGTTCCACACAAAGGAAAACCGGTCCTAACACTTTGGCTCTATCAAAATCGAAAAGAAAGCATTAGCCAAGTCTATCACAGCATGATATTCTCTTGCCTCTTTAGCAATTTTCTCAACAATTGAGATCATATCTGGTATAGCTGACTTCAATGGAGGTGCCACTTTGTTTAGACCCTTGTAGTCCAAGGTCATTCTGCATGTCCCATCAGGTTTCTTTACTGGGAACACCGGAGATGTGAAAGGACTTACAGCAAGTCCAAGGATCCCTACTCTCAACAGCTCTTGAATAGTCTCCCCAATTTCTTTGTGGCCTCCAGGAAGTCTGTACTGCTTGAGACAGACTGACTTCTCTGGTGTAGGAATGTAGACAGGGGTCCATTTCGCATGATCGCTGACCACAGCCTTCACTGCTGTAACCAGATATGCTTTATCAGGATACCCGAATGTGAATGTACCCCATTCAGTCT
This sequence comes from Glandirana rugosa, assembly GCA_018402905.1. Lineage (NCBI taxonomy): Eukaryota > Metazoa > Chordata > Amphibia > Anura > Ranidae > Glandirana > Glandirana rugosa. The sequence continues at coordinate 301,658 of BLSH010539852.1, forward strand.
GAATAGACTGACCTTGAAGTACATATATCCCAGGAATATTTTGGGGTAACTCTGATACCAAAACATTTGTCCAAAATCCTGGTCCCTTGTCAATAGTCAATTTTACTTGTGTCCTAACTGCTGTTGTGGTTTACCCACCTAAACCTTCTACATCAATTCTACTTTGTGATGGGAAGGATTTCCTTGCAAAAGTGTAACTTCAGCTCCAGTATCAACTAAAGTCATCACATGTGTCGGAGAAAATGACTTCCCAAAACATACAGTGACAGGTGCATATGTGTCCTCACTGCTATTACAAGAGACCCAACTTCTTTTCATAAAGGACAAGGAACCTCCCAATCCCCTTTTCTGAGTCTCTCTAACTCCTCCCCAGGATAAAGGAATTTGGGTTTCGGTTTGGGTTCATGTGCAGTGTTGGGAATTTGTTTGGGGCTAACAGGAGGGGTCTGCTCTGTTTTCCTTAACCACTTCAGCCCCGGAAGGATTTCCAGCTTTAGGACCGGAGCACTTTTTGCGATTCGGCGCTGCGTCGCTTTAACTGACAATTGCGCGGTCGTGCGACGTTCCCGACTTCACCAATTCCTTTTGTCTCGTCTGGGGAGGACAATCGGGGTTTGTTTAAGGGTTGTGACGTGTACTTGGGTTTGGCTTTGGGTTTAAGGAAATAGGACCCCTCCTCAATCTCTCTGAGTCTTTTCCCCTAACCCTCCAAGGAACAGGAAATACTTTTCTTCAACCCAGAGAACATTATCGTCACTCCTGTGTATACGTGGACAGTGACATACAAAACCCTTCAGTAAAAGAGGCTGTGTACACTACTGAAATCAACTATGACCTCGACTTCAATGTGAAAACGTTCCTTTAGGAAGGGTAGTGTTTCATCTTAACTACATCTTCCAAATCCACCCATTTGGTGTTGTCGTCAATCCTGTGTTCATTTTAACTGATAACTGTTCCCTGGTCCTAAAACCTGTTTACAAAACCATAGTCTCAATGGGGTTTTATAAGGACCCTATATACATGAAG
>BLSH010539852.1:303191-329680 GCA_018402905.1 Glandirana rugosa
GTAGAGCAGACAGGGGACCCGTGAGTGCGGGATGGCACGAGGGCCGGATGGTCACTGAAGGTGGTGATGTGAGGCTCCGGATGGTCGTGCAAGTCAGAAGAGTGGTCGTTCAGGCTGGGTCGGCAACTGGCAGGCAGGTAAGGTACAAAGGGTTCAGGCGGAGAGTGGTCAAGTCCAAGCAGGGTTCGTTAACAGATGGGCAGCAAAGGTACAGAAGGGTCAGGCAAACGGATGGTCGTGGATAGCCGGGGTCGGTGCTGGCAGATAGGTAGCAGGTCAGAGCAAGCTGGGTCGGTAAACAGGAACAGGAACTACACAGGAAGCAGGTTACAGGCAGGAGAGCTGAGGCTCACAGGTACTCAGACGCTGTAGAACGGACAGCACTCGCTGACAGGAAACAGGAAGTTTAAATAGAGCTGTTTCTCAGCAACTAGAGGAAACAATCAAATGCAATTAACCCCTTCAGAACAGTCTTCTTCTAACAGCCTGGCTGCTAAGGACACTTTCTGGTCTCCTTGCAGATGTGGAGCATCCCAGTAGTCCTGGAGGCATTTCGTTCAAATTCTAGATTTGATATGCTTTTAAATCCTCTGTTTGTGAATATGTTTTTGTCATTTTTACGCTCAAATATTTTTAATGGTATTGCACTAGGTCGGTGGGCCTTTCTTTTGTTTTCTTGTTGTTGTAACAGTCATGTCAGCATAAAACATGATACCAAATAGAAATAATTCAAAAAGTATCCAGAATGGCAGGACAATAACAGTATCTCAATGTGAGTGGAAATTATCACTGTGTTTCGACTGAAGGAATGGTTTTATCTTCCACAGAAGTCATTCATGCAGTATCAAGGAACACAATGTCCCTGGTGTCTAAAGACTATGTAACAATTAGTGGTCTTTTAAATATTGGATGAGTTGTGACTGCAATGACTGCATTTTTGGAATCTATTAATCATTTTGACATGACGTTTACACAAATTGTAATTATGTGGTTGTGAAACTTCTACTTCCCCAAACAGGAGACTTTGTGCGCATGCTTCACCTCCATCGTATGGCAAATTTTTAATAGAATAAATTATTCTATTTGCACTTTGCTCCTCTGTTCATTCACCTATTGTGAGCTGTACAGTATAAGAGATGAGGAGATCCTATGAAGAAATGTATTCTCCAGTTAGAAAAATTGTGTAAATCAAACATGGACTGATCTTATGAAAAGGGCCTTTTCAGATTGTGAGTCCCTTGCCACCTGTGTGTCAATGTATTGCATATCAGTGCTGGACCTCTTTCATAGACTGATCAATGATCGATGTATTTAAAAATGTGTAGGCCAAAACCTTTTTTTAGTTTCAGATAGAGTAGAGAAGGATACGTTTCCCTGTCAAGTTTATATTGCAGTCTTTGTCCCCCACTAGGTTCATTTACCCTCTCTATTTGTCCTGATGATCTATATTCTATGGACATAAAGTAATGGAAACATTTTACAACTGTCAGATCAGGAATAAAGAGAAATCTGTCAATAGGACACGTTTTGGTGAAAACCATCTAAAAGTGAATTTTTTTTTTTTTTTTAGAGATTTTCTATCACTTAGTGCATTTCTGGGGCAGGAAGTAAAAAGGAAATCTCTCCAATAAAACACAGCCAGCAAAAAATAAACTGACAGAAGTTTAAATCCTTCCTTACTCTATGCAAAATTGAATAGGGGTGTTTTGTCTTTACATACACGTTAACTTGATTATTTTAGTATGTAGTAGTGCACTATTGTTGTTTTACTTTATTATAAAGATGTATTAGTACAGATGCTTTGAATATATTGTATCTCATTTAAGAATTACAGGATTTTCAAAATACCTCTTATAGTCTATGGCAGGTTGTAGCTGTAGCTGAAGACTGTACTGAGTAATGCCGTCATTTAGGGTCTTGTCTGTTCAGGGAACACACAAAAACACACTCAGTACAGCGTTTAGCCCTGTCAATCCGCAATCTGCCATAGACTAACATGCTACCTGCACCGGGCCTGCAGAGATGTTTTTTCATCTCTGACAAGAAGTTATTAAATCTAGTGATGTCTTGTGGGCTATAACGAAATAAACATTTTGTAAGAATGCTAGCCCTTTGTCACATCTTCCCTTGCACCATAAAAATTAACAGCTTAATTTCCTTTTAAACTTTTTTTAAAACTTTAAAACTTCCCTTGCATCATGTGAGTTGATGTTTCATCTTGATTTGGGGCCTACTTATCTATAACAATGCAGAAAAGTATGAAAATCTGCAGGAAGGAAAATCAATAATTAATCATTCTTGTTCCTGACATTTCAGGGGGTTATGGTATGTGTCAACTATAGACGCACAAAAACAAGCACATGGGCATGTGTCATCCAACCCAGTCAATGTAAAATGAAAAAATATTTATATCCTTTGGAAGATTTCTTCTGTTAGGAAGCAAATCAATATAGATGCATCTGTTTCTCAGCAAATGTTTAGAATTTGACTTCATATCACTGCATAATAAAAGTAGATATATATAAAGAACAACTTCTCTAAAGCACCATTTATGTCTAAGCTGTCCATGTAATAATGTGTAACCCCTATGCAATATACAGTATCTCACAAAAGTGAGTACACCCCTCATATTTTTGTAAATCTTTTATTATATCTTTTCATGTGACAACACTGAAGAAATTACACTTTGCTGTAATGTAAAGTAGTGAGTGTACAGCTTGTATGACAGTGTAAATTTGCTGTCCCCTCAAAATAATTCAACACACAGCCATTCATGTCGAAACGGCTGACAACAAAAGTGAGTACACCCCTAAGTGAAATTGTCCACATTGGGCCTAATTAGCCATTTTCCCTCCTTGGTGTCAAGTGACTCAGTATTACAAGGTACCAGGTGTGAATGGGGAGCAGGTGTGTTAAATTTGGTGTTCTAGCTCTCACTCTCTCATACTGGTCACTGGAAGTTCAACATGGCACCTCATGGCAAAGAACTCTCTGAGGATCTGAAAAAAAGAATTGTTGCTCTACATAAAGATGACCTAGGCCTAGGCTATAAGAAGATTGCCAAATCCCTGAAACTGAGCTGTGACATGGTGGCCAAGACCATACAGCAGTTTTAACAGGACAGGTTACACTCAGAATAGGCCTCACCATGGTCGATCAAAGAAGTTGAGTGCACGTGACCAGCGTCATATCCAGAGGTTGTCTTTGGGAAATAGATGCATGAGTGCTGCCAGCATTGCTGCAGAAGTTGAAGGGGTGGGGAGGGGAGGTCAGCCTGTCAGTGCTCACACCATACGCCGCACGCTGCATCAAATTGGTCTGCATGGTGGTTGTCCCAGAAGGTAGCCTCTTCTAAAGATGAAGCACAAGAAAGCCTGCAGTTTGCTGAAAACAAGCAGACTAAGGACATGGATTACTGGAACCATGTCCTGTGGTCTGATGAGACCAAGATAAACTTATTTGGTTCAGATGGTGTCAAGCGTGTGTGGTGGGGACCAGGAGAAGAGTACAAAGACAAGTGTGTCTTGCCTACAGTCAAGCATGGTGGTGGGAGTGTCATGGTCTGGGGCTGCATAAGTGCTGTGGGCACTGGAGAGCTACAGTTCATTGTGGAGAACCATGAATGCCAATATGTACTGTGACATACTGAAGCAGAGCATGATCCCCTTTCTTCAGAGACTGGGCCGCAGGGCAGTAATCCAACATAAGGACCCCAAACACACCTCCAAGATGACCATTGCCATGCTAAAGAAGCTGAGGGTAAAGGTGATGGACTGGCCAAGCATGTCTCCAGACCTAAACCCTATTGAGCATCTGTGGGGCATCCTCAAATGGAAGGTGGAGGAGCGCAAGGTCTCTAACATCCATCAGCTCCATGATGTCATCATGAAGGAGTGGAAGAGGACTCCAGTGGCAACCTGTGAAGCTCTGGTGAACTCCATGCCCAAGAGGGTCAAGGAAGTGTTGGAAAATAATGGTGGCCACACAAAATATTGACACTTTGGGCCCAATTTGGAGATTTTCACTTGGGGGTGTATTCATTTTTGTGTCCAGTGGTTTAGACATTAATGGCTGTGTGTTGAGTTATTTTGAGGGGACAGCAAATTTACACTGTTATACAAGCTGTACGCTTCACTACTTTACATTGTAGCAAAGTGTAATTTCTTCAATGTTGTCGCATGAAAAGATATAATAAAATATTTACACAAATGTGTGGGGTGTACTCGCTTTTGTGAGATACTGTAAGAACAACTGCAAATTGTTTTTATGATAGTGGATGTCTCCCTAAGACAGAAGGGCCGCTGTCTTCATTCCCCCACCCCTAGTTTACAAAAAAAAAAAAAAAATATTATGGAACTAAAACAATGAAATAAAAAACACATTGAAATAATTTGCATTAAAATACTAAGCTTATTGCCAGATTCTGACGGCTTTCTTCTTCCTGTCGCTGACATCATTGGGCCTCATAGAGGGATCTTGGGAAAGCTCATGTTTCCAGTTCTCAAAAAAGGATGCTATTGCACTGTACAGGTGTGTGTTCTCATGGGATTTGAGATCCTCAACTTTCCCAGGATCCTGCAAGAAGCCTGGGAGTAATAGGTTTTGTTTAGGCCTCATATAGACTGGCGTTATTAACACCGCGTTTTTGAGCTGTTTTTACAGCTTAAGAATGCCACGCCATGTTATTCTATGGCCTCATATACACTGACTTTTTTGAGCTGTAGATGTCATTGGCGTTCTTAAGCTGTAAATCTAACGCAGGACCCCCGCGTTCCGAAGCTGCAGCATTGGAGCGTTTTGCCGGCTCAGCGTCAAAAACGCTCTAACGCTGCAGCTTCAATAAAACGCATTAGCGCCGTAGCAATGTTAAACAGCATTTTTAGTGGCGGCAATTTCTGTTTTAAAATGTCCAAAAATAGCAGAGGGATGTCTTTTTAAACAAAACGCGACTTATCGCTGACGCTCAATAACGCGCATTAACGCCAATACAAAACGCAGATGAAATTGCGTTTTTAATGCTGATTTTTTTTCCTGGCGTCGGCCCCAACGTTGCAGCTCGTTTTAACAAAACGCCCATGTATATGAGGCCTTATGATTTTCCCCCAAAGCATTTTTTAATCTCTGTAATGAAGCACTTTAGCAGAGGGAGGGTCAGCAACATAAGCAGGATCTGGTGTAATTTTTTTTAAGTATTAACAACAACAACAATAATAATTACTTGTTTTTTTTTTGTTTTGATTTTTATTTCCAAAGAATATCCAAAAATTGAGTGCAGACGCTGCATTGTGTAGCTTACCCAACAAATAAAAGCAGTACAATTTACATTAGGGGCTTATGCAGTGTATTACTTTTTTTTTTATATTGTGCCATTAGGTGTCAAAAACACATTACACTAATCTGAACATATAAAAGAAGCCTAGGGCATACACTAGAAGAGTATACAGAATCCACTGTGATGAGGCAAAAACATGTCCTAAGAAACAAAACATTTCAGCTCTAGAAGCAGTAATAGTACACTATGCTGTATGCTTTACATTTATAGTTTATTTCAAATTTATCTACTTAGATTGTATGCATCGGTTGTTTTGCTGAAATAGTATATTTCATTTAAGCATGAGTTGGAAATGACATTGCTAGCTATTGTCGTTCAGCTGCTAACAGGATTTCAGGGGAAATTTGATTCCCCACCTTACTATAATTGTTTTTCTAAATGAGATGCAAGTTTCAGTACCATGGGAAGTGCTCTCGTTGCCTATGTAAGAATTCTTAACATAAAACAAGCTTCTACACCAAAATTTTCTCTATGCTTCCAAATGACTTGTGTATTACTTCATGTCTCTTTTTAGCAAAGCTTTATTATTGTAGACAGATTCATTCAAGAACTTCTGATCAGGCAGCCTTACTTGTATTCTGAATGGTGAAGTGTTTATGTGTAGTATATTACTGGGATATTGAGAAGACTTTGCAGAAAGAAGTAACATATTTCTAACAATTGACTCATTATAAGAGTAGGTAGCCCAAGTGTCTCAGTACATGCTTCTTATTCTAGAGCTGTTATGGATTCCTTTACAAGTAATTAGGTCGGTGGCATTCAGCTGGATACCATAAAGCCCCCAGGAACTTTTTCTTAGAATAATTTATTTTTAAAGGAGATATCATAAATGCAGTTTATTTCATACAAAATATATTTTCTGTATTGTACTTTGTCTTTGACATTTTGGTTATGTGCAGACACTGTCAAAGAGAAAAAAGACTAGCCCCCAATCCCACTCCTAACCAGGTTGCTTCAGTTTTTCCTAGTGTCCTAGTAGGTTGGACTTTTTTTCCTTAGCTATGGGGAGAAAAACTCTATTTAAATTTTTACCATTCTCTGCACTTCATGGATGTTTTTTCTCATCAGTCAAGATGTTATGTTGCCAGAGCTGGTCTCCGCATAGAAGCTATCCAAGTTGGTGTTTCGATGCATTGAAGGCCGTACCTGGATCTCACTGGACTGAAGCTTGTGGACCTGCCTGGAATGTGACCTTTGGACACTGCCAGTGGTGCTTTTCAGACCTCGGTGTACTGTGTTAGTCTCAGGGTACTCTACAGGTCCAGACCATGGCACAGCCTCTGGTGTGACCCAGTATTAGAAGACTGTGTAAGTAGGCCCATGTGAAGTGTGAAGATAAACTACAATGTTTTCTTTTGGCACTGGGTTCTGCATTGTGGTGCTTTCCGGATCTATGTGTGCTGCGTCAGTTAGCCTCAGGGCTCTCTCTAGTTTCAAAGCAGTGGTACAGCCTCTGATGACTCCCTGGCTAACTTTCCTTGTAAAAAAATCCAGGGACAAATCCAGGTTGTCATGGGATTAAGCAGAATATTCTTCAATATTTGCATTATGACATCCAAGTGCTGATGATGAGTGATTCTAAATATATGTGAACCTCCTGGTATATGGAAACACAGGTTTTAACTTAAATTACCATGGTAATTTGAACAATTGTGTACAAATTAGCAATCTTTCTTGGGGACACAGCTCTGTTTGTCTTTATCAGTTATTATTTTTTGCACAGTTTGATATACAACATATGTACGTCAGAATTTAGTCTGTGATAGCCTGCAATACAGGTTTATTGTTTTGTCAGTGTTCATACTAGTGACTCTGGACCAGGGAAACGCTCTTGAAGGCCACTATCTGATAGAATTTTTGCTGCTTTCCTCAGTCACAAGTTTCTTCCTTGCTGTGTTTTTCTTCTGTGTGCAGGAGCAAGAAAACATATGGACCAGTACTGTGAGAGAGTATATAGTCAGTATTATGAGATTAGGATCATTTACAGGTCAGTACTGTGTGTGTTGTACTGCTATGTGGCATTTGAAGAGTAAGCTCTGCATTGTGGCACTTTCCAGACCTGTGTGTGTGTCAATAAGCTGCAGAGTGCTCTCAAGACTTAGAGCAGTGCTACAGCCTTTGGTGTAATGCATTCTCTGATGTCTCTTAGTGTATGTATGTGTGTTCTGACCTGTTGGACCCTTATCTCCAACACCATCCTGAAGACCTTATCGTTATTTCTGATTCAAATTCAGAGCCCCTACGACCTGCTCCTGCAGAGTCCATATATGACCAGATCCCTTATAATTTGAATACGCAAACTGTTGTTTCCAATCAGATTGATTGGATAAACCTAATAGAGGGTAAACCTGCTGTACCAGATAAAGGGTCTTTTTTGACTTAACAGACTGTCCTTCTATTGTAGAATAGTTGTTTTTGAACACTGGGGGCTTCCATTGCAATCACAGCTTCCTCACGATGTTGTAGAGGTCCTTACCTTTTGTGAACTCTCTAGTTCTTAACCTGCCTGGCAGTAATCCTGAGTGTGGCTCGGGGTTAATTTTCAGTACCAAAAACAGTAACCCCGAGCCACACTGGGGATTAAACTGTAGTAACCCTGGACAGTTACTTACCTTGTCCCTACGTTCCCCCTATGTCCTCCAGCCGATTCATCCGTCTTCCGGGTTCCCTTCCCTGCAAGTGCTACGACGCAGGGGGCAGAGCCGGCGGGAAATTCAAAAAAGTTCAAAACATAATATACACATAATACATTGTAATCTGTAGATCACATTACTTACTGTATCAAACCATTTCACCTCAGTTTTGTCCAGTGCCCTGTCTGCACGTTTACTGTTCTTTCTGCCTGGAAACTTGGGAACGTCCATGGCATCTAAAAAGCGTCCCTTTTAGGTCAAAATCGGTTTTGAACCATCTAGAAAATAGCGATAGTGAATTAGAATCACAGGCAGAAATTAGCAATAGTGATTCGTGGGGAAATTCGTCATCAGACACTAGAAGCGACGACAGTGACGGTTCTGCGACTGAGCTCAGTGATGTGCGAACTTGGTGCTTTATTGACTGTGGTACAGATCGGGCAGCGCCCCCAAGATTCCCATTTACTGGAGCATCTGGTATGAAAGTGGACTTTGAACACGGCAACCCCTTGGCATACTTACAATTATTTCTGACCGATGAGGTTATTGAAAAAAATGGCTATTGAGACAAACCGGTACAAAGAGCAATATTTCACTACTATACATCGGAAGTTTCCAAGAAGCAGAAAGTTGGAACCAGTGACCAAAGATGATATTTTGGCATTTCTGGGCTTAATAATACATCAGGGAGTGGTGGGGAAACCCCTGCAAAAGTGGTATTGGACAACTAATAAATTACTTGACACTCCATTCTTTGGCACGGTCATGTCAGAGTACAGATTTACCCGAATCATGAAATATTTACACTTCAAAAACAATGAAGAATTTGATGAAACTACTCAACCTGCACCAAAACTAAAGAACTTTTGGTAAGTATTTCAAATGATTCTAAATAATTTCCAACTGAGCTATGTGCCAGAGAGAGATATCAGCATAGATGAAAGTCTAATGGCCTACAAGGGAAGGCTCAGCTGTGTACAATACATTGCATCAAAGAGAGCACGATTTGGCGTAAAATCCTACATGCTTTGTGAAACGTCAACTGGCTACATGTGGAATACAGTCATATACACTGGAAAAGGACAAAATTCAATCCAAAATACAGCAACTATGAAATGGCAACAACTTCCGTTCTATCAATCATTGAGCCATTGCTAAATCAGTAAATACATTTTATACGTCACTCGCTAACCGGCGCGCCATGCCGCCAATGTCTGGCAATAAGAAGCTGAAGACTGGAGAAATGGTTGCCTGGCAGAAAGGCAACATGATGGCACTGCCATGGTGTGACAAGAAAGACGTGTGCATAATAAGTATAGTTCATAATACCTCCACTGTTCTGGTACGCATGAAAGGTGGGAAAGAAATTATGAAGCCACAAGTAGTGATAAACTACAATAACACCATGGGAGGTGTCGACAGAGCCGACCAAGCAATGACATTCTACCCAGTAATGAGGAAACCGCAAAATAAGTACTACAAGAAGATCTTCAGGCATCTTCTTGAGCAATGCTTGTGGAATGCCTACATTCTGCTCAAAAAAGAGTGACAAGCCTGTGATTCATTCTGACTTCATTTGGAAAGTTGCCAAACGTATCTTTGTGAACCACCAAACACCATCAATGGTGGTGAATAGAGCTTAACGTCGTGCTGTTGGCGTTGTCAATCCGAAACGCCTGACTGGTCGTCACTTCATGGACCACATCCCGCCAACCGAGAAAAAGTCAGCCCCTGTGCGTGGTTTGTTGCTCGAAGCCAGATGACAGTGGAAAGAAAATCAGTAAGGAAACCAGGTTCCATTGTCCTGATTGTGACTTCGGACTGTTTATGTTTACTAAACCAATATGCAGTGTCTAGTATTACAGTGACTATTAATATTCACCCTTGTTTGGACAATTCTCAGTATTTTTGGTTTGATTACATTATTGAATAAAATGTATTAGTATTTTATTATTATTTTTTATAATTATTTATTATATTATAATTTATGATTTCGTGTTTTAAACTTTCATACCCGGGATGTCTACTAGACTCTTGTTTGGACAGATTTAAGTGAGTTATTCCTAAGAATCACAGGCCTACAATATAAAACACATGTTCCATACAAAACAATGTACCGCTTTGACATTCAAAAATATTGACATGATCAAACAGCCTGGGAGGTTAATGGACATTTCAGCACTCTGGATGATAGTGCCTCTACCTTTAGGGACTTCACTGATAGCCATTTATTTATATAACACTATTTATATATCAGTTTGAATTACTCTCCGTCTCCTGTTGGCAGTGACTTAATTAGTTAAACCATGATTCAGTGGAGCACATCCTTTAAGAGGGACTCTTAGGCCCCATTCACACCTGAGCGTGTTGTAGCTTGAAGCCTGAAGCTACAAAACGCTGGAGGGGAAAAAATCAATTATTCTCTGTGGAGATGGTTCACATCTCCACTCAAAAATGCCTGAAGCCAAAAGCCTGAAAACACCTGAAGCTCAAACAAGTTCTGGAGGTATTTTTTCAGGCAGATTTGGGCGTTTTTCTACTTTTCACATTGGTGACCTTTTGACCTGTACAAAATCACAGTAAAAATCGCTGTAAAATTGCACAACTTTCTGCCTGAAAACTCAGGTGTGAATGCAGGATTGCGTTTTGGATCTGTGTAAAGCCCTCCCCTTCCGTTATGATGGTCTTTAGAGGCATCTAAGTTGGTGTCTCGCATGGCAGTAATGCCTGTCCATATGCATTGAGCATTTTGGCTGTATGACTGGGATATAGAGGATATGTTTAAACACCTTATTCACTTACCATTTAAGGAAAGGCATCTCCCTTGTCATACACTTAACAGTGCCATGACCAAACCTCCAAGTTCTCACTTTGGGCATCTGCTTTAATGCAGCTAGATATATTGTTGAGATAGATGTACTCCATTCTTCAGTTAGTCCTGCTGTAATATCTCTTAAGTGATAAATGTCCGTCTCCCACATGTACCACAGATCGTACATCTGTTTTAATGTATACCCCCACTTTTACCAGTGGATTTTTTCCTCATTCTATTGGATTGCTTTTTCTGAATTTTATGAACCCTAGTATACATAATCCAGTATATAATTATGCTGCCCACACACCTAAGACCTTTGTCCTCCTGTGTTGTTTGCGGTATACTATTGCCTACTATTTCCTACTTGCGCTCCTTTCCTACAATAGTCTCTATTGATATAAGGATCATTTGTTGTGCCTATCTCTATAAGGAGGGACTTATCGACTTACAAGGTTAACAAATAGCAGGTTCCTGCTGATTTTCCCTGAATATGGAAATTTTTATATTCAGGACTCTGCTACAGCACTGACTTATTAGCTTCTTCATCATTGAATGATTAATCAATCCTTACAGAAATTACTTGGATTCTGGCAGTGCTTGTTATACTAAGTGTCATCTTCTTTCTACTCTGTGATTATAGCAGATACCATCCCATTTACCCACTCTTTGGGGCATTGTGGGATAGATGAGAACTCAGCTAACATACTGTATCTTTTTTTACTGTCCTCAGTAGTATTTTCCTCTCATCTTGAGTTGCAGAACCTGGATTTTGGAAAATATATTAATTCATCTCCCTACTTTTAGGTCTGGTTCTATGGAACAGACTGCTTCTTGGGTCATAATGCAATCTCTAAGTCTTTATTAAAATGTGCAATACCCTCTTTTCTGGAGGAAATTCAATACCCCATCTGTCACCTCTGAGGTTTCTCCTTACGCTGCACAGCATTGGTGCTGGACTCAGTCTTGTTTCTGGATCCCTGTCTGCAGAGTTCTCCTGAGTGGGAAACCGTAACTCTGGAGATCCTCATGGGGCCTATATATTGGAAGAAGAATGTCATGTCTTCTCTATGTCAAAATTATTATATATATATTATCAAACAGGTTGTGTTGTGATCATCATGCCTTTGTGTGAGTTGGAAAGTCTCCTCATCCTTTTCATTCTGAGGTCCCTGTATGTCTATTGCATTACAATATATCCTAATTTAGCCTTCCATTTTATGTGTGTGGATATTACCATCCCTTTATCAAAAGGTACTTGGTACTCTACCCTCCTTTGATTCCTTGTTGAAGGTTTCCTTTCCTCTCTCTCTCTTTAGAATAATATTGAAAGGGCTGTTAAATTATGGATCTCCATTTCCCTAAAGTCAAGGGTTATGAGTATTCTACTTTAGCCCAAGCTTTTCACTGGTTGGTCTTGGGTTGGGACATATTTTAGCCAACATTTCTTTCCCTGAAGTCAAGGTCCCCTAGGATTTGGCCTTTACTTTATTTAACATTATTGTTTCTTAACCATTTTAGCTGTTGGTCTAAGTTTCTTCCACCTGTAATTCCCCTATGGTGGTTAATTGTTTGTCTTCCATATTCGTGTTGAGGTCCATCATTCTTTCAGATAACAGTTTCCGCTTAGTGGTGGTACCTTGCCTGCTCTTGAACACCAAATTTATTCTTGGTGCCTTTCCTTGGTAGTAGCAATTTCAATATTTGTTTCTCCTTTTTTACTAGCCTTTTCAGGCATTGATTCATTCAAATATACCTCTAGTAAGATCTCCACTTCTATTGGATCTCTCAGTGGCTGTCACCCACCCTGCAGTTAGACTACTCTTGGACATCTCAGTTGTCTACGATTTTCTACATTTCTCTGTCCCTCAATAGACAATAAAAAAATAAGATTTTTTTGTACTTACCATAGCATTTTTTTTCTAGAGGTCCAGTGAAGGACACAGGTTCCACCTGCCCTGTTTTTTCACCCTATGTAATATTCCAGATGTCTAAAACATTCTACTTTCCTGTGTCCCTCAATTGACTTAAAAAAAAAAGATTTTACAGTAAGTACAAAAACCTTATTTTATTCTGAATGTAATTATTGATCACATTTCCATTTCATAGCCTTTCTTTGATGTTATTTCTCAGCAGGGTTGAAGACATGTTTTTGTTTGATTAGAGAGAGAGGCTGGAATAAATATTTTATTGTATATTGTTAAAGAAAATGTGATGGGAAAAAAAAACCTATTCAGAATAAGTGTAATTTGTCATTGTACAATTCCCAGCAAAACAAGTGAAGTATTGTACAGTATATATGTATGTTTCTACATATCTCTCTATAATGCTTAACCACTTTAGCTCTCACATTTGTACACCCCCTATAAACCAGAAACATTTTTACATTTCTGTTATGGGCCTGTTTATTTTGCAATAAATTTGTGAATACGTAAAGGATAAAAGCACCTGCCTGTACCCCTCTGATCCCCTGCTGTGACAGCGGGCATGGGATCTTCTTCCTGTACCCGCCATCAGAATTTAAAAAGCGCGATTGTGCAGGGCTCCTCCCACATAGTTGCGTCTTTCATTCATAGTGATCTGTGAATGAATGAGCTAAAACTACCGTCTATGACCGCAACAGATGACTTGTAGTTTTCAGTGAACTGCGAGGGCAATGATGAGTGCTCTCATAGTTCATTAAATGTTAATAATTATAAAATCGAAATAAACAAAAAAAAGAAAAAAGCTTAAAATGCTCCATAATTTACTTTTAATATTTAACCACTTCAGCCCCGGAAGGATTTCCCACTTTAGGACCAGAGCACTTTTTGCGATTCGGCACTGCGTCGCTTTAACTGAAAATTGGGGATAGAGCCAACGGAACACAGCAACAGAAGAGAGAATTTCAAGAGGAGGATTTCAAAGCAACCACAGACTTAAGGCTGGGTTCACACTATTGCAAATTGGATGTGGGGTCCCCGCATCCAATTCGCAATAGCAGGAGATATTGACCAGCTCTCCATGGAGCCGGTTCACACATCTCCGGAGATGCCAATTTGCTTGGGAGCCCTGTGCGTCTTCTGGTCCATTTCAGGTACGAATTCAATCAAAAATTTGGACTGAAATCGGACCTGAAATGGTGAACCAGGACGCACCGGACCCTTGCTGAGAGCTGCATGCGAAGATAGTGTGAACCCAACCTAAAAGAAAAAAAGGCATGCAAACATGGTAAGTGCTGATGTCTACAACACTATGCGTTTTATTTATTTATTTATTTATTTTTTTTAAAGAGGGTTTAATAACACTTTAAATAGGAACACACTTTATTAATAAATACATATATACAGTATCTCACAAAAGTGAGTACACCCCTCACATTTTTGTAAATATTTTATTATATCTTTTCATGTGATAACACTGGAGAAATGACACTTTGCTACAATGTAAAGTAGTGAGTGTACAGCTTGTATAACAGTGTAAATTTGCTGTCCCCCCAAAATAACTCAACACACAGCCATTAATGTCTAAACCACTGGCAACAAAAGTGAGTACGCCCTAAGTGAAAATGTCCAAATTAGGCCCAATTAGCCATTTTTCCCTCCCCGGTGTCATGTGACTCCTTAGTGTTACAAGGTCTCAGGTGTGAATGGGGAGCAGGTGTGTTAAATTCAGTGTTATTGCTCTCACTCTTTCATACTGGTCGCTGAAAGCTCAACATGGCAACTCATGGCAAAGAACTCTGGAAGATGGCCTATGCTAGAAGAAGAAGATTGCCAAGACCCTGAAACTGAGTTGCAGCACGGTGACCAAAACCATACAACAATTAAACAGGACAGGTTCTACTCAGAACAGGCCTCGCCAAGGAGTTGAGTGCACGTGCTTAGCATTATATCCAGAGGTTATCTTTGGGAAATAGACGTATAGGTGCTGCTAGCATTGCTGCAGAGGTTGAAGAGGTGGGGGTCAGCCTGTCAGTGCTCAGACCATACGCCACACACTGTATATAATTGGTCCCAGAAGGAAGCCTCTTCTAAAGACGATGCACAAGAAATCCTGCAAACAGTTTGCTGAAGACAAGAAGACTAAGGACATGGATTACTGTAAACATGTCGTCCTGTGGTCTGATGAGACCAAGATAAACTTATTTGGTTCAGATGGTGTCAAGCGTGTGTGGAGGCAACCAGGTGAGAAGTACAAAGACAAGTGTGTCTTGCCTACAGTCAAGCATGGTGGTGGGAGTGTCATGGTCTGGGGCTGCATGAGTGCTGCTGGCATTGGGGAGCTACAGTTCATTGAGGGAACCATATATGCCAACATGCACTGTGACATATTGAAGCAGAGCATGATCCCCTCCCTTCGGAGACTGGGCCTCAGGGCAGTATTCCAACATAACGATCTCCAAGACAATCACTGCCTTGCTAAAGAAGCTGAGGGTAAAGGTGATGGACTGGCCAAGCATGTCTCCAGACCTAAACCCTATTGAGCATCTGTGGGGCATCCTCAAATGGAAGGTGGAGGAGAGCACGGTCTCTAACTTCCACCAGCTTCTTGATGTTGCCATGGAGGAGTGGAAGAGGACTCCAGTGCAACCTGTGAAGCTCTGGTGAACTCCATGCCCAAGAGGGTTAAGGCAGCGCTGGAAAATAATGGTGGCCACACACAATATTGACACTTTGGGTCCAATATGGACATTTTTCACTTATGGGTGTACTCACTCTTGTTGCAAGCAGTTTAGGCATTAATGGCTGTGTGTTGAGTTATTTTGAGGGGACAGCAAATTTACACTGTTATACAAGCTGTACACTCACTACTTTACATTGTAGCAAAGTGTAATTTCTTCAGTGTTGTCACATGAAAAGATATAATAAAATATTTACAAAAATGTGAGGGGTGTACTCATTTTTTTTGAGATACTGAGACACAGTGCTGGTGCTATCCCCCACGGTCAAAAGTAAATTCCTGGCAAAATGGCAGGGTCCCTTTTGAGATTAGGGAAAGAGTAGGGGAAGTAAACTACAAAGTTTACCAGCCTGGGAAAATTAAAGTGGAGCAGATTTACCATGTTAATCTCCTAAAACCTTGGAAAGACAGGGAGAATTTATTGGCAGTGCCCACGGCCCAAAAGGACAGGTTACCCCTGACCCCGGATGTCCCCATAACCGAGTCCTTGTCACTGACGCAACAAAACGATGTTAAGGAATTTGTCAGTAAAAATAGAGACTTTTTCTCTTCTCTACCCAGACTGACCACTGTGCTACAATGTGACATAATCACGGAACCCGGGTCCGTATTAATGAAAAACCCTACCAAATACCTGAGGCTAGGCGAGAGGAGGTGGTGAGAGAAATAAAAACCATGTTGGAATTAGGCGTGATAGAGGAGCCCAACAGTGCCTGGTCAAGCCCTATAGCACTGGTCTCAAAGCCCGATCACTCTATCCAGTTCTGTAATGATTTCAGGAAGCTGAATTACGTGTCTAAGTTTTGACGCATAACTGATGCCACGGGTTGATGAACTTGTGGATAGGTTGGGAGGGGCCCGGCACATAACAACCCTAGACCTAACCAAGGGATACTGACAGATCCCCCTAACGGAGTCAGCAAAGGATAAAACGGCCTTCTCTACCCCCGAGGGGTTCTTCCAATGCAAACAATGCCGTTTGGTCTGCATGGGGCCCCTGCATCCTTTCAGAGGATGATGGACAAAACTTTGAGGCCGCATCGGCCCTATGCAGTGGCCTATCTGGATGATGTCGTCATCCACAGTCCAGATTGGGAATTGCATCTGCCCAGGGTGCAGGCAGTGGTAGATTCACTGAGGGTAGCAGGTTTAACAGCCAACCCAAGGAAGTGTGCCATACTGTGTATATATATAATTTTTTTTATCATTATAATTTTTTTTTTCTTTTTACTTGCCTGATTAACTGACAAAGCTCACTCCTTTGATCTGCAGTTGAATGGAAAAAGCAACAATGTATCTCTATCTCGCATCTGTGCAATGTTTATAAACAAGTCAGGTGGTCCTTGTTTTGACAGCAGCAGCTGTAATTTGAATTGCCGGCAAATGGGGCAGGGAAATGGCTGCAAGGAGGAAGAATAAGACATGCTACATATGCCCTGTGTGCTTCGAGGAAGTTTTTTGTGTGTATGTAGCATGCCCAACTAGTTAATACTAAGACTATACTTCATCTGAGCACCACAAACCAAAAATGCAATTTAATTTATTTTTAATATTCAAAGGGAACTCACCCATCCATGTCTCCATGCGCTTGTGCACTAGGCTCCTGGTACCTCCTGCAGCAGGGGGAATGTGACAGTGGGGGGTGATCAGTGCAGCAGGGGTGGGGGGCAATTACAAACACCGATCTCCCTATATAGCTCTCCATGAAGCCGCTTCTCCTCCTCTCCCTCCCACAGCTTTCAGCTGCTTCATGGAGAGCCATAGAGGGAGATTGGTGCTTGTAATTGCGTCTCCACCACCGTCCTGATCCCCCCTCACTTTCTATTAATATGTAATTTACCCACACGTTTGAATGAACAGAGTCAGTGATACGTATCACTAATGACCTCAAAAAGTGAAACTTCAGGGGTCTGTTTAGACCCCTGATATCTCCCAAAAGCCCCCCAACAGAGCAGTTAAAAAAAATTGTAATAAATAATAAAAATTAACTTGTAAAAAAGAAAGTTATAAAAAAATATAAAATATTAAAAAAAATAAGATAATATAAATTAAAAAGCATTGTGGGGAAAAAGTAATTATATTGTAAAATATTAAACAAATTGTAAAAAAATAAAATAAAAATCACTGACACCCTCCACTGCTCTACTGACACCATCCACTGCCCCCCCCCCCCAAAAAAAAAGCATTGAGAAAAAAAGTTAAAAAAATCAAATTGTAAAATAATAAAAACAAAAAAAACTACTGACACCGTCCACTGCTACAACCCTCCAAGAAAGCATTGTGAAAGAAAATGTAAAAAATAAAAAAATTGCAATGAAAATGTAAAAAATAACAGTGTAAAAAAAAAAATTAAACAAATGAAGGCCACATTCACGCCACTTGCTCATATAGTGTGAATGAACGGTTTGTTTAAAATATAAAAATAGTTACCAAAAAATTGTTTGCATTTTCATTTTATTTATGTCCATAAAAAGGCTCAAAATCTTCAGTACCATGTAATTATAACATACCTCTGTCATTTTCATCAAGCTGTTATACAACTTCTCATGTAATAAACAATGCTGTTATAAGCACCTGTGAGCAGCAGGTGGGCTTTTATCCATTTAGCCAGCTCTCATGCTGCGATTCATCCACATCTGTGGGTTGACCACGCCTCCATAACTACCCTATAGGACCCCTCGCCCATAAATCTTTTCTCCACGCCATCAGCCTTGTTCTGTAAATAGCCTACTCCGGCATTGGGAGGGAACTCCTGCTGCCACGGAGTCTATCTGGAAAGTAAAATTACGGTAAGTATTTGATAGAAAATTTTCCATTTTCCTGACAGACTCCATGGCACCATACATGTGGGAAATAACTCGCTACACACACGGGTGGGAAATGCTGAGCAAAGAGATAATTTAATTAACATTGTCAACTGGCAGAATTTGAACACCAAAATTAACTGAAGACAAGGTGGCTGGTTCCACACAGTAGTGGGAAATAAAGGTATTAATGGAGGACCAAGAGGCTGCTCTGCATATTACGTCTGGTGCCACATGGCATGCAGCAGCCCAGGATGTCGTAATGCTCCATGTGGAGTGCGTCATCACTGCCTCTGGAGGAGCCAAGCCCTCCTCTCTTTAAGCCAGTTCAATGGCTTGGATGATCCAAGTCACAATAGATCTGATCGAGGAATGCATCCCTTTATTCTTCCCATAAAGCAGTACAAAGAGGTGTTTGACGAAAGGGAGCTGTGGCATCCAGGTATAGCCTTAGAGTGTGCCCTACATCCAAGGAATGAACTTCCGAGTTGTTAGCCGCCTTGAAAGTGGGGAGCACAATTTCTTGGTTTTCGTGAAAAATTGTGGTTACCTTTGGTCTTGATCCCAGCATGGACACCAGCATGACCCTATCAGGGAAGATGGTCAGAAAGGGTTCTTTTGACCCTAGATTCCGGCTCTCAGACACTCTTTTGGCTGATGTAACTGCGAACAGGAATGCAGTTTTCAGGGTAAGATCTTTGATTGACAGAGGTTCGTCCGGAACAGAACTGAGTTGAGATAGGGACTCTAAGACGAGAGGAAGGACCCATTTGGGGAACCTTGGCTTTCTTTGTGGCTTGAGTCGGACTGCGCCTTTAAAAAACTGGTGGATGAGTGGGTTTTTGGCCCAGGAGATGCCCCTGAAAGCTAAAATGGCTGATACCTGAACTGTTAAGGAGCTCACTGACAAGAGAAGGTCCAGGCCGGATTGCAGAAAACTAAGTAAGTCTGAGACAGTCGGAGTGTTAATGAGGCTGTTTCTAGAGGACAAGTGATCCAGGAACTTCACCCAAATACTCTGATAGACCCTATTGGTACTGCCCCTTCTAGAGTTCAGGAGGGTGGGAATGGCTTCTTGCGGACTGCCAAGGGTCTCCAACCTTCCACTGAGGTGCAGGTGGACAGGGCAGGGGTGCAGGGTTGCTCCCTGTCACAGAAGGTCCGGTCTGGACGGCAGGACAACCGGGACTTTGAAGCTGAGTAGAGACAGATGCGGGAACCACAGCCTGTTTGACCAGAAGGGGATTACCGCAATGATCTTGACGCTCTCTGTTCTGAGCCTCCGGAGAAACTGAAAAATCAGCGGCACTGGAGGAAAGGCATAGGCCTTGTGAAATGTCCATTGTTCTGACAGGGCATCTGTCCCGCTAGCCTGAGGGTCCTGGAACCTCGAGAAGTGCTTTGGTAACTTCCTGTTGCAATGTGAGGCAACCGGATCAACCTCCGGGACTATCCCCAGGGTCAGAAGCCACTCGAACACCCCTGTGGAGGGATCACTCATTGTTGTCTAACTTGTGCTTCGAGAGGAAGTCCGCCTGCATATTTTGAAACCCTGGAATGTACACCGCTGAGCTGTTGTTTTGGGCCCAGATCATGATCGGCTTCACTTCCTGCAGCAAGGACCCGCTGTGGATCCCGCCCTGCCTCCTTATATAGGCCACTGCGGTCGTATTGTCCAATCTTAACATTGCTGAGGCACCTTTTGTCAAATGCCGGAAGGCTGAAAAAGCTTTGAAGGCGGCCCGGAGCTCCAGAATGTTGGGCGCTGTGTGTTGGGATGGAAAGTCCCACTCACCTTGTGCCACCTCTGACAGGCAGTGAGCCCCCCAGCCTCTGTTGTTGGCATCCAAGGTCACTGTCAGTGAGTGGCACCTGGTAAGATTCTCCCATCGGAGCCACCAAAGGAGGGACGCCCTCATGGATGGCGTGATGCGGATGCATTGGGACTTGCTGTGCAATCTCCACTGTTTGAGGAAACCCCTATGGAGGGGCCGCATCCGCCACTGTGCCCACTTCACCATCGGAATTGAGGCTGTCATTGTTCCGATCACTTTCAGGCATTGGAGAGCCGAGAGGTGTGAAGACAATAGGGCCTGGCGATTTCTGTCCCGGATTACCAGGATCTTCTCGGGAACAGAAATGGTGTTCGCCACTGTATTGAAGTAGGCCCAGAGGAATACCAAGGGTTGAGAGGGCACTAGATGGCTTTTCTCCAGGTTTAGGAGCCACCCGAACTCTTGCAGAGTGGAAATCACCAAGTCTGTGTTCCAACAGTCGGTCCCTGTCTTGTGCCAGTAGGAGGAGGTTGTCGAGGTAATGATAAAGACAAACCCCTTTGACCCTCAATAGTGCCACCAGGGCTAACAGGACCTTGGAGAAGACCCCTGGGGAAGTTGTTAGACCAAACGGCAGGCAGGTGAACTGTAAGTGCCACTGGTCCAAGGCATAACGCAGGAATTGCTGGAGCTCCAGAAAGTGAAAATATGCATCCTTTAGATTGATGGAGACTAGCCAGTCTCCTGGCTGGGCCGACTGTTGAACAGTATACAGGGACTCCATCTTGAACTTTTCTTTGCGAATGAACCGGTTGAGGTGGGTGAGATCTCCATGAACAGTTCTTTTTCTGAACAAGGAACAAAGGGGAGTATATACCCTGACCTTGTTCGTTGACTGGAACTGGGATGACCGCTCCTTGCTCAAGGAGGGACTTTACATTGTCCACTAGTATCTGCCTCTTGCCTTCTGAAGATGGAAGGATTGTAGGGGCGAATCTGGGCCTGGGGCTTTTGTTGAAGGCCCAGGCGTAGCCCACGGACACCGTCTTGACAGTCCAAAAGTCCCAGATTGAGGCCGCCCAGACATGCCAAAAGTGGTGGAGGCGAGCCCCCACCTGGCATGCCTGAGTGGGCCCAATATCAAAAGGACTTTGAGGGATTCCAATTGGCCGAGGAACCCCCTTTTGCAGGCTTCTTCACTGAAGACTGTCTGTTCTTCCACGACCTCCCAAACTCATGTCCAGGTTTATAACTGCATGTCTCCCTAACTCGGTCGGCACCTTGTTTCTTCGAGAGGGTACGCCTGTGTGCCTGTAGACGCCGGTCCTCAGGGAGGAACCCCCCGACTTACCTCCCGTGGCCCGGGTTATGGCCTCGTTAAGCTTATCACCAAAGAGGGAGGAACCCTCAAAGGGAATCTGTCACCAAACTTGTTTAGAAGCCAGATCAGCCATCCACAGGCGGAGCTACAAGGCCCGTTTAGCGGTCACGGCCTACAACATGACCTGGGCCCCCGGCGAATAATGTCAAGAGATGCCTCCCCGAAGAAGGCAGAGGCTAATCTGAGTTCTTGGATAGATGAGTCCCTGGCTACTATAGTAGAGAATCCAATCCGTGGCCTTAGAGGTTGTAGCTAAGGCTAGTGTCGGTTGCAGGCCATACCGGCTGTTAAGTAGATTTTCCTAAGGTCAGCGTCAATCCGCCTCTCTAGGGAATTTTTGAAAGAAACTGTGTCCCCTAATGGTAAGGTCATGTATCTGACTAGCCTTATCAGGGCCGCGTCCACTAGTCGTGCTGATTCTAGGTGCTTGACCTCTTCCACCTTGAAGGGATAAAGCTTCTGCACTTTGGGTAACAGTGAACTTTTCCTATCCACTCTGGCCCATTGTCAGATATGATTTCTCCGAATTCTGTAAGAAAAGAAAAATTGGGGTTATCCCTGGTTAATTGTTGAAAACGTTTTTTCTGCTTAGGCGGGAAAACCGCCAGATCTTCCAAATTTAGGGCCTCCTTGACTGCTCTTACAGGCAGGAACCAGGGGTTATTGAAAGCCCACATTCGGATCTTCTGTGCCCGACTCACTATCCGAAGGGGCAGCCCATGGATTGCTGAATTGGGAGGATTCCCCCATCTATGGGTATTGGGCCTCGTCTGATGGGCTCGGGGATTCCAACAAAGGATCTAGGGGCCAGAGAGACTCCCATTCCTGAAGGGAGTCCTTTTCGACCCACCTGACCAAGGATTCTAGGCGTTGGTCGTGGCTCTCCCTCTCCTAAGCTGCTTTGCTATAACAGTGATCGCAGAGGGATCTCTCATCCAGGACAATAGCTCTGCATCCCCAGCAAGACTCTCCGGCCCATTCAGGGAGGAAGGGGGATGAGCAGGCTCTTTACTGCGATTGCTTGATCTGGAGTGAGACCCGTGTCTGGATCTAGAGGAAGATTGCCGGTGGTGCTCGGCACACGGAACCTGTTACGAGAGGGCTGGCCATGGCTGATGGCGTGGAGCAAAGATTTATGGGACAGGGGTCCTATAGGGTAGTTATGGAGGTGGGTTCAGCTGGATTTGGTTATCTATGTGGCCTCATGCACACAGGACTTTTTTTGGACGTTTTTACAGCTGCTGTTTTTGGCTTCAGACATTTTTTTTCTACAGTCAATAAACTCCCCATCATGTTATCCTATGTATCCATGCACACATACGCTGTTATCAACTGTTTTTGGCTGGGACGTTTTTGAGCTGTAAAAAAAATCCAAGACTAGTGGGTTCTGAGAGGAGTTTTTCAGCTGTAAAACCGTCAAAAACGCTAAAAAAATGTGGCTCACCATCGTTTATGGATGTTTTTGATCCATTGAAAAAAAAAAAAAGAAACGCTACTGCTTAAAAATGCTCAGAAACACCAGTGCAATAACGCTGAAAAACTCACTACAAAGCTACTGATGTTTTTAGAACGTTTTTTTAACGTCCTGTGTGCATGAGGCCTACAAGTGAGGTGGATGGGAAAATCCTCCCTGCTGTGTTATTGTATTCTGACAGTGGGACCCTCCCATGTCAGAATTCACTGGCATTCACTTGGGTGCTCTCACAAAGCCAGTTCTAAACTGGGCAGTCCCCTATGATCCAGTATGCTTCTACGAAAGGATAAACTTCGGGTATATGCAGATTACAAGCAATAACGATCAGGTGTTGATGCGGGATTGACGATTTTCATCTGGAAACATATACATGTGTATTGAGCTGTGTTTTATCCTATCTCTGGTCTCTCCATATAGGGGGAAAGCCCCTTTTCTTCACACGGTGTGGTGGCGGACTTTGATTTTGAAGACTCAGCGTATATTTAATTACCCCTGACTTTGGACTCTAATTTTTGGACTTTGTATTTATTTATACTTTTAGGTTGCATATATCTACATTGTTGCAATCTTTCCTTTTTCAGTTCAGTACTAAAAGGATCGAGCACTGGTTTATTCAGCTGATTGATTTAACTAATTATCTGGATTTGTTTTAATGTCAGAATTCACTGATCATCTGATTAGTCCCGTTTAACAGAAGTCAATCCAATACTCAAATTCTGTCAGGGAGGGCCACACACAGATCTAAATTCAGTCACCCCTCCTCCCGCCGTTCGCCAGTGTTTCTCAGGCTTACCATTTTTACCGGCAAGCCCGGGAAACAATCCAACGGTTCGTGCAGCTAGCCATAGAGGTGAACAGAGGCCAAATCGTCTCTGATCACCTCTATGATCTTGGAGGACTGGAGCGACGTCATGACATCACTTCTAGTCTAAGGTGGAAATAAACATTTATTTTTTTTTTAAAGCAAAAGTTTTTTTTTTTTTTTAATCTTTTCCTTTTAGGGCCAGTTCACACCATAGAAACGCAGTCCGGATGCGTTCCGGATGTTTTTCTGAATGCGCGTTTTTGACGCGTTTGCGGTCCGTTCCGGTGCGTTTTTGATGCAGTTCAGACCTCTTTTATGTAGTTGTTTAGCAAATATTCATATATTTTTGGGGTAAACACTGGCTAACACTTGGCATTTTACATTTTGAATACAGATCCAAGTGCATGTAGTCATATTCAGCAGTGTTTCTGATTGATGCCAATTACTCTAATAGCCTTTCTAGTACAGCAAATATGCTTTAATTTATTTGACTCCTCACTGAGTACCTGAAATGAACACAGAAGACCTTAGCATCTTGGTTAAATTAATCTTGCAGAGGCGTCAAAGATAAGAGGAAAGCTTAGAGCAGTGGATCTCTAACCTTTTATTCCACAACAGTAGTCAGAGAGAGCATCAGAATTAACAATGCAGCTCCACAGACATATTATTGGGCTAATGATTAATATACTAACAAGAATAATCAATTTATATTAACCTGTTGTGTTGTAAAATATTGTAGAATTGCATCCTGTATCCTAAGTGTTTAGTGAACTGCCTGTGTTAATGTCTGTTAATTAGGGTTAGTTTATCATGCAGTGAATAGCAGATGTGCATGTTGAATGAAAAGAAGCTTGTCTAACGGTACCCAGCATTGTCCTGTCTTTTAGGCACCCTGGCAATGTGCCTGCAATTAAGATTTAGATCAGTGGTCTCCAAACTGCGGCCTGGGGGCCAGATGCGGCCCTTTGCTTGCTTTTATTTGTCCCTTGGCCACTATTTCATCCACTGATACCAACAATGGGGCACAATTACCCCCACTAACACTAATGAAGGGGCACAATTCCTCGACATTACATCAGTGATGGGGCACAATTTCTCCCCATGACACCAACTATGAGATACAATTCCTCCCACTGACACCAACAATAGGGGAACTGGTCCTCCCACTGACACCGATGATGGGGCACAATTCCTCCCACTGACACCAATGATGGGGCACAATTCCTCCCACTGACACCAATGATGGGGCACTATTCCTCCCACTGACACCAACAATGGGGCACTATTCCTCCCACTGACACCAATGATGGGGCACTATTCCTCCCAATGGCACCAACGATGTGGCACAATTCCTAGCACTGACACCATATGATTGGGTACTATTCCTCCCACTGACACCAAAGATGGGGCACTATTCCTTCCACTGACACCAATGATGGGTCGCTACTCTGCCCACTGACACCATTGATGGGGCACTATTCCTCCCACTGACACCAATGATGGGGCACTGTTCCTCCCACTGACACCAAAGATGGGGTGCTATTCCTCCTACTGACACCAATGATGGGGCACTATTCCTCCCACTGACACCAAAGACGGGGTGCTATTCCTCCCACTGACACCAAAGATGGGGCGTTGCTTTTTTCCACTGACATTGAGACCTTTTCTACTCCCAATGGCCACAGTCTGGCCCCTTAAAGTCTGCAGGACTGTAAACTAGCCCTTTCTTTAGAAAGTTTGGAGACTCCCGATTTAGATAATGCAGTCATCATTTATTGGTCACCTGTTATGTCATTTTCTGCTGGATAACTCAATTATCCAATTTATGGCCAGCTTTAAGCTACTGGACAAAACTCAGCCAATCAGTTGCATTGCTTATTTGGGGTCTGTATGCATGTGCTGTATTTTGGGGAAAGGTGGGGTTGCTAAACACTGGTACCCAGGACATATGGATGGGCCAAGTTTCCTTTCCACTAATTGTTGTCCTTTTGCCAAGTAAACTAGTGGACTTCAGTACAACCAGTTTGTCCATAGATTGATCGAATCTTGGCTAGTCCATGCTGAAACAGATGAGATTTGATCCATCTATGGCTGGATTAAGGCCTGGTACCACTGTCCAAAAATAACCAGAGCACTGATTGTTTATTTCTCAGAAGCTGCAGCAATAAAGGAGAAAGAGAACTAAGAAAAATAGACACAAATGACAAAACATAAAGGAGATCTAAGATAAAGAACAAGAAAACGTGTCCTTTTTTTGTGTTATGCAATAAGCTCCACGCCAATTCAAGCTGGGTGCCCAGGAGTGCCTTGAGTTTTTAGGCACTTTGGCAAGGTACCTATGTTTAAGAGTCACCAATCATTGGTTACCTGTTATATAAATACATCGTGTAGATCTGATGTGCAAAGGTTGTGCAGTTGCCATTATCAGGCTTTATCTTGCATTCATTAAGAAAATGAAACAAGAAAACTGGTTGCTACGAGCAATAGTTTCACATCCAATATAGCTTACTTAAATCAATATTCTAGTAAATGCTCTTGAATGAATGATGAAACTCATTGGTTGCTGTAGGTTACTATACATGTCACTTTCACTGGTTTTGTCAATTTTCACTGCTGTTTATGGAGCCTTATTAAATAAGTCCATTAATGTTAAGGCCACAGTGGAGCACTTCACACACAACTCTTAATTAAATCTAGAGTCCTTTGTAATATATAAATGAAGAAACATTTTTTCTGAAATCTTATTAAAAATCAACTAGGCAGGCAGGTTTTATTCCCTGCTACATCGTTTTTTTTTTTTTTTTTTTTTTT
>BLSH010539852.1:339194-372862 GCA_018402905.1 Glandirana rugosa
AAAAAAACAGTAACATGGTAGTTACGAGGTTCATTAGACATAGAAAATCGCTGATTAGTTTTGCTTGTTTTGTTATAATGGTCCCTTGGGCATTCAGATTGTAACAAGCCAACTGTGAACACACATTGAAGAGGTTTTATTTCTGCTGCTGTACGCATAGGAATATTGTAAAATCTGCTTACTTAAATGTATTTAGTAATACTCTGCTAAACAGTTACCTGCAGAGCTGTTGTGTGTTTTTTACTGTCCTTTTGTGACATATATATTTTAAACTTGTGAAATGAAAGTGTTTGTAACCCTAAAAAAAATGGATCCTGTACCTTTAAAGCATGTTATACAGCACAGTGACTGTGCTGTGTAATTTGGCTCTATCACCTGAAATACCTGGCTGATTCTACCTGGTTCTGCCCTCCCCCCTCCCCGTAAACTGACCACGGTTTATCATGGCTGCTGAGGCCAGACATTGTGGTCTCTCCTCTCTTCCCCAACCTCCCCCCCCCACCTGTCAGCTCTATCCAATCCTCCCATCCTGCTGCTATCGTAAGTGTCATGTCCCTACAGTCCACTCTATTAAGTAACAACATGAGCCCCACTGTATGCCCTTTATTAAAAAAAAAAACAGATTCCTACCTCATTTCAGAGCGCCTCCTGGCACTAATGTGACTGCCCACCTCTCTCCTCTTCTCCCTGCTGACATCAGTGGGAGTTCTTGGCCCCTCCCACTGTAGCTGTAGCAGACTGGGAGAGGAGAGAGGCGGGAGGTCACGTGAGTGCTGGGAGGCGCTCTGAAATAAGGTAGAAATCTGCTTTTTTTTTAATAAAGGACATACAGTGGGGTACATGTTATTACCTAACAGAGTAGATTGTAGGGACATGACAAGTGGCTTGTGTGTATATATATATATATATATATATATATACACACACACATACATATATATATATATACAGTAAATATTATATGTCAAAATGTCATATTCTGGGTGTGCAGCACTGGCTACATAATACATACTGTAGAATTACAAGGCCAGATTTCAGTTATATTGTACTTATCTGGGTAAAAGATTCTCATCCAGTGCTTATACCCAATAAGGTGCTTCTACCACAGTCAGAAGGTATTTCTGCTTGGTAAAGTAAGTTAATTATACCAGTATTGGGATTTAATAAATGATAAATTATGTATAAAACAGATGTCGGAAATTATACTTACCAATTTCATAGCTCAAGAGATGGCTTAGAAACATTTATGTAAACAAAGGGGATACTGGTAATAAATGTTCATGGCTAGGTGTTTTTTAGATATGTTAAATTCCCATAGAGAGTATGTTGTAAACAGTGGTTCTGGTAAGGGGCTTTCATGTCATACTCTTTTCTCTACACATGCTTACATTTTAACTGCACCTTATATTGGAGTATATCCCCACCCTCTCTCTGTCTTATATTCACCCATTCTTGATCCAGAAAGATATTGCTGCCTAGATCGTGTGTTAAGAACTCTTCCCAGTCACACCCGCACATTCCCTCTACAATCCTTTTCAAACCTATAAACTTTGAGTAAGCGGCTTTTTGACAAGCAGTTGTGTGATCTAGGAAGCTAAATTTCTCTGGATTTAGGACAGGTAATTAACCACTTCACCCCCGGAAGGATTTCCCACTGTAGAACCAGAGCACTTTTTGCGATTCGGCACTGCGTCGATTTAACTGACAATTGCGCAGTCGTGCGACGTTGTATCCAAACGAAATTGGCGTCCTTTTTCCCCACAAATAGAGCTTTGGTGGTATTTGGTCACCTCTGCGTAATTTCTGATCACCGCTATAAACACAAAAACAGTGACAATTTTGCAAAAAAAAAACAATATCTCTTACTTTTTGCTAAAATACTAATCCAAAAAAAAAAATATAAAAAAATCAAATTTATTCATCGGTTTTGGCCAATTTATATTCTTCCTCATATTTTTGGT
This sequence comes from Glandirana rugosa, assembly GCA_018402905.1. Classification (NCBI taxonomy): domain Eukaryota; kingdom Metazoa; phylum Chordata; class Amphibia; order Anura; family Ranidae; genus Glandirana; species Glandirana rugosa. Next base: position 341,156 of record BLSH010539852.1, read on the forward strand.
AAAAAAAAAAACAAATCGCAATTGGCGTTTATTGATTGGTTTGCACAAAAGTTGCAGCGATTACAAACCATGATAATTTATGGCATTTTTACAATTTTTTTTTTTAACTAGTAATGGCGGCGATCTGCGATTTTTATCGGGGCTTTGATATTGGGTCGGACATTTTTTACACTTTTTTGGGACCAATGACATTTATACAGTGATCAGTATCTAATGATTACTGTATAAAGGTCATTGGCAGTGAAGGGGTTAACCTGCAGGGGGAGATCTAGGGGTTAACTGTGTTCCCTAGGCGTGTTCTAACTGTGAGGGGGCTGGGCTGCTTTGGGCATAAGAGATCTAACTGATTCCAGTGACAGGGATCAGTAGATCTCTCATATGCCACCTGTCAGTATGGGGAACCGCCGTGTTTACCTCTGGCAGCTCATCGCGGTTCGTCGGCGGACATCGGGTCCACCCGAGCCGTGGGCACACTCCTCCAGAGTGCGCCGGGCATCCTAGCTGTGCCACACTGCCGTCGTTAAAAGGCAGTGCGCGATCGGCTAGTGGTTAAATGAAAGGTAGTTAAGGGTAGAGGGGGTGGTCTAATATAAGTGTAAAGCCTAGTACACAGGCCAAATGTCGGGCAGCATCGACCAGTTGTTAGGAAACACAAACCAGGCGGAGACAGAAAATGCAGTTAAAATCACACCTTTGATGAAATGGCAAATATAACACAGTTCAGGAACTTTGTCATAGACTGAAGACAGATGCCAGAGTGGGTAATCAGATGAGCCGGGGTCAGGAAGCCAGAAATCTGCGTAGTATGGAGCAAAAGCAGGAACAGGTATAGGAAGAGAAGTCAGCCAGGCCAGGTCATACACACACAGGAACACAGACAGGAACACACTGGATATTGTTGACCATGCAAGGGCGAGGAGAAAATGAGCTAAGCTACTTAAATAGCTAAAAGGGGCTAGCTGTAGGCTGGACTAATGAGGCAGGTAATGGCAACCAGGTGAGTCACTGTGGAAACAACAAGTGGCTGACAATTGAGCAGCTTTGTGGACTGAAAGAAAAGAGCTGCTAGTAAATAGCAGGAACTCAGCCCTGATATCGGTTCAATAGAAACTGGCTGACATTCGGCCCATGTGTACGGCAGCCGGCCTGACAGGGTTATGACCGAAAAAGGTCTGCTGACCGGCTTCCGATCAGTGCTCTCAGCCAGTGGTTGAGAGGGCGTCCCCCTGTCAGGACACAGTAGCACCGCAGGGGAGATTGGTGTACTAACATCGGATTGTTAGTACAGCGGTTCCGACCTGAGCTGTCAGGTTTTTTTCGTTCAACCCACTGAACTAGTAGAGTGTACAAGGCTTAAGTGCTCCAAAGCAACAGCTGAACGCTATAAACGCAGGAACATAGTGACCACATACAACTATTTGACCACAACTAGCACACCAGCCATTTGTGGTTTATTTGAAATTCACAGTGTCAAATTATGTGTAGAGTAGTGTGCCCTATACTATGAGCAAATGCAGGTTACATCTTGCATGGCCTAAAGGCTTGTGATAACCATTCTTTCTATGGGCACAGGTGGAAGATAATGATGATAGCAGTGACTTATGACCCCCTGATTTGATGCACTGGGAGTTGACACAACCCAATGTTTAAACTAAAAATAGATTTGTAGTTTCCTTTGAAATTTTATGGACTACTGCCAATGGATACAAATATTCAGTTAACAGCTATTGAATATTTTGATTCTGGTTTGGCAAAAAAATGCTGTTTTTTTTCTTTCCAAGGCAATAAAGGCTGCGGAGTATGGATTATGTCATCCAGCCTTCCACATATCACCAGCAACCAAATAGGTCACAACAGCATTTATGGGGTGGCAGTTTTCTGCCGCAAAGATGACGCTAGTGACTACCCAGCTAACCAGGCTGGTAATGAAAACTTCAATGATGAAGGAGAAGCAGCCAATTGGGAAAATGATCTGGACAGTGAAGATGATCGCTTTTCCTCAAGGAGGCCAATAAATGTGGCACTTATTGAGTCCAACAGTATTAACCACAATGGAGGTAAGAAAAAAACATTTTTTTTTCATGTGATTTGAAATCTTTTTTTCTAAATCTGTATTTCTAGCAATTTTTCAGTGTTACTATGAAATTAACCACTTGAAGGCCAGGACTTTGACACTTCTCAGATACATGTAAAAATCTGTATTTTTTATCAAAAATATATTAGAACCCCCAAACATTATATATTTTTCTAAAGCAGAGACCCTAGAGAATAAAACGGTGGGTGCTGCAATTTTTTATGTCACACTGTATTTGTGCAGTGCAATTTTTTGGGAAAATTGTTTGGTAAAATATGAAAGATTGATGTTACGCCGAATAAATAGATGCCAAACATGTCATGCTTTAAAATTGTGCATGCCCGTGGAACGGCGACAAACTGCGTTAATTATTTTACCCATAGGCAATGCTTTAACAACCGTTACAGGGTACTACTTTAGATTCACACAGGAGGTCTGGTGCTAGAATGATTGTTCTCAATCTGACTTTCGTGGTGATGGCTCTTATGTGTGGTGCAATTGCTGTTTATGCGGGGCCGACACGTGCATTTGCCTTTGCGCAGGAGCATGGTGGAATGAGGGTGCTTTAAAAAAAAAATTATATTTTATTTTTACACTGTACTTTAAATTTTTTTTAATCGCTTTCATTGTTCTCGCAAGGAATGTAAATGTGATAACAATTGACAATGACAGGTCCTCTTTACTACAACATCTGGCGTCTATTACACCCCAGATGTCTCCTGCAGCTGCATGATCCAATGCTTTTTACAAGCCACTAATAGTTTGTTTACAACTGGCAAAACCGTAACTGACAAACTTGTCGCTTCTGGTTTTCTGGACCATAGAGATCATCAGGACCGTTGCAGTCTCCAGTTAGCACTATGGTCAGTCAGCAGAACTGCCGGCTGCAATCATGAGCTCCCCTGTGGGACAGGAGAGCCTGGGAAGGCAGCAGGTGGGACCCCCTCCTGCCACTAGTAAAAGCAGTACAGTGGCTATTTAGCCGCTAGGATTGCTTTTACATGAAAGTGCGCCATTGGCTGTAAAGAGATACCGGGACAATGCCTGCAGCCGCAGGCATCATCCTGGTATGACACTCAAAGTTGGGCGATGTACTATTCTGTAATATTCCACACATTTTGATTACAGTGCTATTGTGAATAGAGAATGGTACTGTATTCAGATGTTCAGTGTAAGAAAAAGTGATCCTAGCAATGCAGTGTTGTGTTGGATGCCAAAGAAAATCCGACTCTGCAGAAACCAGGTATTGTTAAATTGTCACACAATGTAGCTGTTTAGTCTGATTGTAAACCATGCATTTTAATGCACAATATATGTAAAACACGTGCTACTGAAATGTTTTAATTGATTTTTATCCTGAACGTAAGCTACACTCCTATTGATCTACAGTATATTCTTGTGTCTCATATACCACAATATCCAAATTGAAATGCAATAGAAAGAAAGAGATAAAAAACAGGGACAGACTAACAGATTAGCAAATAGATAAACACTGACTCACAGTGCTGCCTAGAATTCTGAGCAAACAACTTAAATTGCAAGTGGGAAACAAGTAATTCATAGTGTTTAGAGAATGTAACATTGTCACAACAGGGAAGGATTATTCAACATTATTGTTAATATTTTTTTTTTTTTTTTACACGAAAGTGTATGTTAGGGCAAAAAACACATGCAGCACATATGTGCAGTACATGTCCTCATGTTTTATCCCTGCAAGTACAGGCAAACCCCCATTGATCTGCCCCAAATGTACTCCGCTCCTAAGTTCTGTTCTGAGAAAATTTACTTGCAAAAGTGTATGTTCACTTTGCAAAGTGAATGATAGTAAATCAGGTGAATTGGTGCTTACTTTGACTAGCTAATCATGTGTGGAGGGAAAACATGGATGTGTGCTAGTCTGGTTAATTGAAAGTTTGTCTTATTTAATAAGCTTGGTTTTTATATTATCCGGTAAGAGTTTTACCTACGGGAGGGGGCGAGTGTTTTTGTTTACAATAAATTGCATCTACTTAAAGTGGTAGTAAACCCATGCATTTAACAGGTTAAAAACCAGTCACATTTCCGGCACGTGCCGGAAATGTAACGCTCCCATTGGTTGTGCTCTAAACCAAACTGTCAAACCATCCAATGGCTGGTGTCATAGCTGATCACATGTGCAGCATCATGGCAGTTGTAGATTAAACAGAGGCCAAGATGGCAGCTTCCTTGGCTGAAAATGATAGGAGGGTTTACTACCACTTTAAGTGGTATTACTCTATGGTCCGGTGTTTGTTTTTCACATCCCTATGAGACTGACCAGCTGCACGGATTGAAGCTGAATACACCTGCCTGTTTGTGTGGGAGATACACAAGAATTGCATTTGCCTGTGCATGAGAATGCCTGGCATCTACCTCTGGTAAGAGTCTTTCCATTGGGAGTGGTGTTCACAATTATCCTGTGCACTTGGTGTGGTGATGGAAGTTCCTGGACTAGGGGCTATTCCGACTATCATTTGGCTATACAGATTATGATCACCTTGTGAACCGTGGACTGTGTTTATCCCTATATTACACTGGACTCTGTATTATCCATTGATGTTATACTTTGAGCGCTGCTTTATATGTCCTTTATTTGGTGATATATTCATCTGTTGCACAGTAAATACGAATCATTTGTGGAATTGAGTGATACTGATTTGTGATTAAATTTATCATCAGACACTGAAAGTGACAACAGCGACAATTCTGAAACTGAGCAAATTTCAGTGTTTTTGATTTGATTACATTATTGAATACATTTTACTATTATTATTTATGATTATTTACAGTTATATTATAATTTCTTTGTTTCAAACTTTATCATATCCAGGATGTCTACTAGACTCTTGTTTGGACAGATTTAAGTGAATTATTCCTAAGAATTACAGGCCTACAATATAAAACGCCAAATTTCTATGCAAAAAAAGTACCGCTTTTAGATGCAAAAATCTGACATAATCATACCGCCAGGGAGGTTAATATGGTGCTAATCACAGAAAGGCCTTGCCCCAGTCTCCTTCAGATAAGACTGTCATTTTTCTATTTTAACATATTTTTCTAGAAGAGTCTTGTACTGTGTTAGCCATTGATCAATGCAGAAATTTAGTAATTTAAATTATACTTTTTATTGGCTAACTCAAGTTATTAACCACTTCAAGACCGCCCGCCATCATATTACAGCGGCCGTTTAAAGTTGAATCCCGTTGTTATGGTAGCAGATAGCTACCATAACCCCCGGTATCGTTTTTATTCTGCAGGCGATTCTGCACATGATAAAAGTGGTCTTAGTGGCGCATTCACAGCGAGATCACTTTTATCAGCGGCGAGAGAGGTGCCCCCCTCCCCTCCCGTCGCTTTCCAGTCATCTCCGCTGCTTACCGGACCCACCGGAGGAGATGATCGGTTCCTCTCCCCCCAGTGTTCGTGAGCCGTGTGAGCGGCTGAAGCCACTTACTCGGACCCATAACATGGCAGGGTGGAAGGGACGTCACAAGTCCCTTCCGCCCAATGCTCTTAAAGTGCCCTTTTTTTTTTTTTTTGCACTGTCATTTTTTTTCTTTTTTCATTTTACTGTAAATATGAGATCTGAGGTTCTGTCGTGCTTTTTTCTATTACAAGGAATGTTTACATTTACGTCCCCGCGAGCTCGCCCGCAGGAGCAAACACATACGTAAGTCCCGCCCACATATGAAAACTGTGTGCAAACCACAGATGTGAGGTATCGCCGTGATCGTTAGAGTGAGAGCAATAATTTTAGCACTAGAACTCCTCTGTAACTTAAAACTGCTAACCTGTAGAATTTTTTAAAATTCGTCAATGGAGATTTTTATGTTGCAAAGTTTGTCACCATTCCGCGAGCGAACGAAATTTTGAAGCATGACATGTTGGGTATCATTTTACTCGGCGTAACATTATCTTTCATATAATGGAGAAAATTTGCCTAATTTTACTGTTGTCTTATTTTTAAACTCAAAAAACTGAATTCTTTTTTTAAAAAATTGCGCTTGTAAGACTGCTGCGCAAATACGGTGTGACAAAGATTTGCAACGGCCACCATTTTATTCTCTAGGGTGTTAGAAAAAAAATATAATGTTTGGGGGTTCTAAGTAAATTTATAGCAAAAAAACCTGGTTTTATCTCATAAGCACCAAACATAAAAAAGAGGCCTGGTCTAAAAGTGGTTAAAGATGAAAGCTTGCGTCTTAACTTGAATTAGCCTATAAAAGGTACCACTTAAACTACAAACTTTTTAAACATATTTTTCTAACTTAGATGCAGTTTGGTGAGTCCATTCCTGAGATGTACCACATCCTAATAAGGTAAACCAAAATGAAAATAAGCACAATAATGGACTTTACTTGTACATTGAATGACACATACAAATATTAAAATCTAAACCATTTAATAGTACTCATATTAAAACTTCGGTATTACAACAATCTCTGGTGCTGTGCTTCAATATAATTATGTCAAGTTGTACCATAAAGCATTTACATACTGCTTCAAATTACATAAATTGTGTTGCGTTTTTATTGACAAGGTCAATGCGTTTCTCGTATAGCTTCCTCCAGTACCGTATTTCGGGAACCAAAAGCCGCAAAATTGAACTACAACCATTGGCACGGGAGGTGAGAAAAAGCAACATACACTCCCCGGGCGGACACTGAGATAAGGATGCCCAAACCTAGCCGATGCTCACAACAGACCCCCAATTCCTGCATTGAACCACAACACAGGAGATTGTTTTTATACCGAAATTTTTATATGAGTACTATTAAATGATTGAAATTTTAATATTTGTACAGTGGGGCAAAAAAGTATTTAGTCAACCACCAATTGTGCAAGTTCTCCCACTTAAAAAGATGAGAGGCCTGTAATTTTCATCATAGGTACACTTCAACTATGAGAGACAGAATGAGAAAAAAAATCCAGAAAATCAAATTGTCTGATTTTTTTAAAGAATTTATTTGCAAATTATGGTGGAAAATAAGTATTTGGTCAATAACAAAAGTTCATCTCAATACTTTGTTATATACCCTTTGTTGGCAATGACAGAGGTCAACGTTTTCTGCAAGTCTCCACAAGGTTTTTACACCCTGTTGCTGGTAGTTTGGCCCATTCCTCCATGCAGATCTCCTCTAGAGCAGTGATGTTTTGGGGCTGCCGCTGGGCAACACGGATTTTCAACTCCCTCCAAATATTTTCTATGGGGTTGAGATCTGTAGACTGGCTAGGCCACTCCAGGACCTTGAAATGCTTCTTACGAAGCCACTCCTTCGTTGCCCGGGCGGTGTGTTTGGGATCATTGTCATGCTGAAAGACCCAGCCATGTTTAATCTTCAATGCCCTTGCTAATGGAAGGAGGTTTTTACTCAAAATCTCACAATACATGGCCCCATTCATTCTTTCCTTTACATGGATCAGTCGGCCTGGTCCCTTGGCAGAAAAGCAGCCCCAAAGCATGATGTTTTCACCCCCATGCTTCACAGTAGGTATGGTGTTCTTTGGATGCAACTCAGCATTCTTTCTCCTCCAAACATGACAAGTTGAGTTTTTACCAAAAAGTTCTATTTTGGTTTCATAGGACCATATGACATTCTCCCAATGCTCTTCTGGATCATCCAAATGCTCTCTAGCAAACTTCAGAGGGGCCCGGCCATGTACTGGCTTAAGCAGGGGGACACGTCTGGCACTGCAGGATTTGAGTCCCTGGAGGCGTAGTGTGTTACTGATGGTAGCCTTTGTTACTTTGGTCCCAGCTCTCTGCAGGTCATTTACTAGGTCCCCCCTGTCTGTTTCTGGGATTTTTTCTGACCGTTCTTGTGATCATTTTGACCCCACGGGGTGAGATCTTGCGTGGAGCCCCAGATAAAGGGAGATTATCAGTGGTCTTGTATGTCTTCCATTTTCTAATAATTGCTCCCACAGTTGATTTCTTCACACCAAGCTGCTTGCCTATTGCAGATTCAGTCTTCCCAGCCTGGTGCAGGTCTACAATTTTGTTTCTGGTGTCCTTTGACAGCTCTTTGGTCTTGGCCATAGTGGAGTTTGGAGTCTGACTGTTTGAGGTTGTGGACAAGTGTCTTTTATACTGATAACAAGTTCAAACAGGTACCATTAATACAGGTAACGAGTGGAGGACAGAGGAGCCTCTTAATGAAGGAGTTACAGGTCTGTGAGAGCCAGAAATCTTGCTTTTTTGTAGGTGACCAAATACTTATTTTCCACCATAATTTGCAAATAAATTCTTTAAAAATCAGACAATGTGATTTTCTGGATTTTTTTTTTCTTTCTGTCTCTCATAGTTGAAGTGTACTTATGATGAAAATTACAGGCCTCTCTCTTTTTAAGTGGGAGAACTTGGACCATTGGCGGCTGACTAAATACTTTTTTGCCCCACTGTATGTGTCACTAAATGCACAGTAAAGTCATATATGGTGCTTCTTTTCATCTTGGTTTACTAATTTAGAGACACTCAAAATTAAAAAGATACCAGAATATTCTTTAGTTAACGTCTAAGAATGTCTAGCAATCAACACTTTCTCAGTGCAATAAATAGAACCATGGCTTTGAATTAAAAATGTGCTGTAGAACTTAGAGGAAGTAAACCCAGATAGGGTTTACTTCCCCTACATTCCCCTGTAAATAGCAGCATAATGGGCTACTATGCATCGCATGCGCGCGAGAGCCGCCATTCACGGCACGATCTCAGTGAAGAAACGGCACGGAGGCCATTTCTTCACTGCGCATGTGCCGAAATTATGTCGGCACATCCAGAACACTGCATATCTCCTGAACCGTACAGGTTTAGGAGATATGCAGGGTACCTACAGGTAAGCCTTATCATATCTGTAGGTTAAAGTGGTTGTCACGAGTTGACAACCACTTTAATTGTAAGTGCATCTGCATTTAAAATTTTCTCTTGGTCACCCTGCAAAATCCTCCAAATACCTTCTGATCCTGCCAGTGAAGTCCACCTCAGTCAGCTTCCCATGATGGTTTGGCAATGATGCTACGCTGCTCCTGAATTCGGAGCAGAGTTTCTCCGGGGGGAACGTTTTATTCTCTGCCATACATAAGTATTCACGGTTTCTGCTGCTACTGTGTTGGGGGGGGGGGGTGTTGTAAATAGGAAGTTTAGCTTTACTGTGATATCTGGATCGATGCCTATTGGATGTTCCATCTAAGCTTGTAAGAGGAAGTGCCACAGGGTATACTACGGTGTAGAATATGAGGATGGCTAACATCATATGCTCATAGCTGACTAAAGTCTCCTCACTTGAAGCTGAACCTCTATACATTTATCACTGTTCCACCAAGTGGCTAGTACAGGCTATACATATTTGGATACCTATACTAACTTAGCCAAATTAGTATACCGAAGGATCCCCTGTAGCCCCATCTTCCATGGTAGTGGACATTGGTGCATCATTTTTTAAGAAAATACATTCCTCCATTTTTGTGCTTCTGAAGAAGTCCCAGAAACACAGAGCTAGCTACGACAACATTTTATCATGTAACCTTATTAATACAGGAAGCAAGACAGTAATCCAGTTAAATCCAATATTATTGATGGTGCCAACAGCATTTTTGTTACTGTGCACTACTTTTCCTTTCATAATAATAATTTGGTTTGTTATAAGTACAGTTAGTAGAATACTGAAAGTATCTTGAATTTCCAGCTTAATTATGGTTCTATTTTATCTTTTTCAGCTGCTGGGTTGTACATTAAGAGCAGTGAAGCTCTGAACATCATAGCTAATGCCATACATGCCAACCATGATAGTGGTGTGGCTGTTTTCCAAAGTAACCAACTTGTTCGAATTGGAAATAACAGCATCTCATGCAACAGACTGAGTGGTGTCCATGTTGAGACAGGATGCAGAGTGGAATTAAGGGGAAATGGTGTCTATGACAATAGAAGCCATGGCATCGCTTCCAAGGGAGATGGGACCATCATAGAGAATGATATCATAGGAAACCGTAGCTGTGGCATCCAGCTCATCCATACTGCTGACATGAAGGTAAGTACATTGCAAAGTTTTTTATTTTTTTTATTTGCAATTATTTATTTGGAAATGGCAGATATAGACAGAGAAAACTAATGTGGTGAAGTGAGAAGATGGGGTATCAATTAAATGCAAAAAAACTCTCAAAAATTATTTTTCTTTTTAAAAAAACTTAAAGGGAAGACTATTTTTACTTAACTGACCAGTGGAATGTTTTCATTATTTCATTATCAGCCTTATACTGCATAGGCAGTAGCTACAATGTCATGTTGTATAGATGTACTAGCTTCCAAAGTACAGTGGATATAAAAAGTCTACATACCCCTGTTACAATGTCAGGTTTCTGTGATGTAAAACAATGAGACAAAGATTAATCATTTTAGAACTTTTTCCACCTTTAATGTGACCTATAAAACTGTACAACTCAATTGAAAAACAAACTAAAATTATGTTTGTTTGTTGTTTTTTTTTTAAATAAAAAAACGAAAATAATGCAGTTGCATAAGTGTGCACACCCTCTTATAACTGGGGATGTAGCTGTGTTTTTTAAGTGTGTCATTTAAAGTGCCTCTGATTAACCCTAAATAAAGTTCAGCTGTTCTAATAGGTCTTTCCTGACATTTTCTTAGTCACATCCTACGGCAAAAGCCATGGTCCGCAGAGAGCTTCCAAAGCATCAGAGGGATCTCATTGTTAAAAGGTATCAGTCAGGAGAGGGATACAAAAGAATTTCCAAGGCATTAGATATACAATGGAACACAGTGTAGACAGTCATCATCAAGTGGAGAAAATAGGGCACAACAGTGACATTACCAAGAACTGGACGTCACTCCAAAATTGACGAAAAGATGAAAAGAAAACGGGTCAAGGAGGCTGCCAAGAGGAATACAGCAACATTAAAGCTGCAGGAATATCTGTCAAGTACTGGCTGTGTGGTACATATGACAACAATCTCCACATTTACAGTTACATAATACAATTCTTCATATGTCTGGGCTATGGGGTAGATCGGCAAGTCGGAAGCCTTTTCTTACAAAGAAAAACATCCAAGCCTGGCTAAATTTTGCAAAAACACATCTGAATTCTCACAAAAGCATGTGGGAAAACGTGTTAGTCTGATGAAACCAAGGTTGAACTTTTTGGCCATAATTCCAAAGGATATGTTTGGCACAAAAACAATACTGCACATCACCAAAAGAACACCATACCCACTGTGAAGCATAGTGGTGGCAGCATCATGCTTTGGGCTGTTTTGTCTTCAGCTGGAACAGAGGCCTTAGTCAAGGTAGAGGGAATTATGAACAGTTCCACATACCAGTCAACAATGGCACAAAACCTTCAGGCTTCTGCTAGAAAGCTGACAAAGGAATGGCTTCACCAGAAGAAGATTAAAGTTTTGGAATGGCCCAGCCAGAGCCCAGACCTGAATCCGATTGAAAATCTGTGGGGTGATCTGAAGAAGGCTATGCACAGTAGATGTCCTTGCAATCTGACAGATTTGGAGCGTTTTTGCAAAGAGTGCTGTAATAAAATCAAAAGGTGCTTCAACAAAGTATTAGTAAGGGTGTGAACACTTATGCAACCATTATTTCAGATTTTTATTTTTACTTCTCTCCACCTAAAATATTTCAGTTTGTTGTTCAACTGAGTTGTACAGTTTATAGGTCACATTAACCACTTGCCGACCGGCCATAGCCCAAAAACATTTGTAGGGCAGTCGCATTATTTTGGGTGGGCATACTATAATGTCCTCCCAGAATCGCATCAATTGATGTTGCAACGGATGTAAACAAGCTGGCGCATGCCCGGCTTATCTCTCCCCTCTCCGTACTGATCGGTACAGTGCAAGAGAGGAGAGATTGGGTGCAGCAGCACTGTGGGCTGGATCTGTAGTGCCCACAGCGCTGACCTGTGCCCATTCCTGCACTCAGCCATCCAATCCATACTCTGCCACCCCCATCCATACTCTGCCATCCCCATCCATACTCTGCCATCCCCATCCATACTCATCTATTCCCATCCACGGCTCATGCACCCCCATTCATGGCTCATTTATACCTCATCCATGCCACATCAGTTCTCATCCATGCCACTACAGTGCCTCACAAAAGTGTAATAGGTAGTCAAATTAGATCTGAAATGTATGCCCCTAGAACAGTGTTTTTCAACTCCAGTCCTCAAGGCACACCAACAGGTCATGTTTTCAGGATTTCCATGAGTTTGCACAGGTGATTTGATCAGTTTCACTGCCTTAGTAATTACCACAGCTGTTTCATCTGAGGGAAATCCTGAAAACATGACCTGTTGGTGTGCCTTGAGGACTGGAGTTGAAAAACACTGCCCTAGAACACCTGATGGTGCTCTCTGCATGTTGGGCCTCTGTATGAGGCCAGGCTGTGGAAAATTCTCACACATGTGGTATCGCCATACTCAGGAGGAGTAGCAGAATGTATTTTGGGGTGTAAATTTTGCTATGTACATGCTGTGTGTTAGAAATATTGTATAAATGGACAACTTTGTGTAAAAAAAAAAAAATGCGTTTTCATTTTCTTTCTACATTTTCCAAAAACTTGTGGAAAAAAATAACATGTTCAAAAGACTCATTATGCCTCCCAGAATATACATTGGGGTGTTTACTTTCCAAAATGGGGTAATTTTTTGGGCATTTCCATTGTCCTAGTGCTCCAGGGCCTTCAAAAGTGCAACAGGTCATCAAGAAATTATATGTGTAATTTATGTCCTTAGAACGCCTGATGGTGCTCCCTGCATGTTGGGCCTCTGTATGTGGCCATGCTCTGTAAAAGTCTCACACATGTGGTAATGTCATACACAGGAGGAGTAGCAGAATATGTTTTGGGTTGTGATTTGTGGTTTGCATATGCTGTGTGTGAGAAATAACCTGTTAATATGACAATTTTGTGGGGAAAAAATTCTTCATTTGGCAAAGAATTGTGGGAAAAAAATGACAACTTGAAAAAATTCACCATGCCTCTTACTAAATACTTTGCAATGTTTACTTTGGGGGGTATTTGTACTTTCCTGGCTTGTTGGAGCCCGTTCACACAGGGGCAACTTGCGCTCCAACTTGAGTTGCCTCAAGTCGCTTGACATCTGAAATCCCATTGAAGTGAATGGGAGCCATCTTAATGTACACTACTGAAGTCACTCTGACTTCAGAAAAGGTCCCTGTACTACTTCAAGGTGACTTCTATCCGACTTGTGCCCATAGAATTCAATGTAAGTTGCCTCCAAGTCGGATCCCCCATCTACATGGAAGCGACTTTACAGTGAAAAAAATAGAATTTATCTAAGGCAACCCCCTCCCTCCCTTCTCTGAAGGGCCACAGGCAGAGTCGCCTGGCATAAGTCGTATTGTAAGACGCCTGAATACGCGCTGAAAGTCGCCTAGAAAAGTCCTCCTAAGTTGGATCGCCCCTGTGTGAACGTAGGCTTAGGTTAGGGTCTCAAGAAATGACAGTACATCAGGTGTGACCAATTTTCAGTGATTGGCACCATAGTTTGTAGACTCTATAACTTTCACAAAGACCAAATCATATACACGAATTTGGGTTATTTTACCAAAGATATGTAGCTGTATAAATTTAAGAAAAATTACTAATTTGCAAAATTTTATAACCAAAACAAAGAAATATGCATTTTTTCCAAAACTTTTGGTCTTTTTTCATTTATAGAGCAAAAAATAAAAAACCCAGTGGTGATTAAATACCACCAAAAGAAAGCTCCATTTGTGTGAAGAAAAGGACAAAAAAGTCATATGGGTACAGTCTAGTATGAATGAGTAATTGTCATTCAAAATGTGAGAGCACTAAAAGCTGAAAATTGGTCTGCTTAGGAAGGGGGTTTAAGTGTCCAGTGGGTAAGTGGTTAAAGGTGGAAAAAGTTCTGAAATGATTTATCTTTGTCTCATTTTTTTACATCATAGAAACCTGACATTTTAAGAGGGGCGTGTAGACTTTTCATATCCACTGTATACTAGAGTGATTATTTAGTAGGGTGCTTTGCCTCTGGACATCAAAAGCATTCTAGTTCTAGTATTTAAAATCAATAAAATAGATTTTTTAGGCCTCATACACACGGACGTTTTTACAGCCGGGTTTTCAGCATTTTTTGCAGCTTAAAAACGCATCTCCATGTTATTCAACGGCCCCATACACACGCTGACGTTTTTGAGCTGTAGATGGCGTTGGCGTTTGTAAGCTGCAAGCAGAACCCATGGCCAGTGCGTTCTGAAGCTGCAGCGTTAGAGCGTTTTTGACGCTGAGCCAGCAAAACGCTCACTAATGCGCATTAGCGCCGTTAACCAGCGTTTTTAGCGCCAGCGTTTTCAGGTCCAAAAATAGCAGAGTGATTTATTTTTCAACAAAAAGCGACGCAGTGCTGATGCTCAACGCGCATTGACGCCAATGCAAAATGCCGATTTTATCCTGGCGTTGGTCCCTGATATTACAAGTCATTTTTTCAATACGCTTGTGTGTATGAGGCCTTAAGCTTAATTCAAAGATATTATATATGATTATGAGAATACGTTAACAACAATGGGCCTTTAGTAGTACAGTATGATTTTTTCTGGATATTAAATTATATGCCCTTTACCATCTTCAATAAAATATAATAGTGACACACTATAATAAGTAAAGAATAAGCACACTTTACATTTTAACCTCCCAAATGCTCCCCTCTCTCGCCTCTCCAAAGCATATTTTAGCCTGTGCAGCCTGTCTATGACCTCTGTAGCATGCATTTCATATAATGGCAAACCCTATATGTACCTTAGCCCTTGAGTCAGCAGAATGCCATTATTCTGTATGGCAAACCTCCTTTTTTCTGAATGTATCCCAAATCAAGTACAGGATGTTGCATCTGTGGGCCAGCCTATAAAATGGCAACATTTTTTATTATTATTATACAGGATTAATATAGCGCCGACAGTTTATGCAGCACTTTACAAAATAAGGACAGTCAGTACAATTTACTGCAGTAGGAATCAGAGGACCCTGCTCGTTAGAGCTTATAATCTAAGAGGGAGGGTTAAAAGATACAAGAGCTAATAAAGATGAGGACATGGATAATGGTCCCATATTAAAAAAAAAAGATAATTTTGCAAATTTTAAATTAACTTTAACTGATTAAAAAATCTAAACAACAATTGCACACCATAAGCAATTTGAGACAAAGAATTGTATTTTAGGTTTCATATTATACAGGTGTGTGTTGTACACCAAAACCTTCGAAGAGTACAATAATTGGATAAACATTGTTCAGTATGAAGTAAGTAGTAGCACACAGAGAGATACATTTAGTGATTTTATCATCTCTGTATATGCCACATGTTGTGTCAACTTCATATTGTGTATGATGCATATGATATGAAGGTACTTGGTGGAAACACAATATATCTCTTTATTATCAGTCTAAGTAGCTTTTGGTGTGAATTTCAGGCTAGTTATTGCTAAAAGATTAATATACCCAGCAGCAAGATATGGGATATGGAATTTATTGCTATGATGATAGTGGAAGGGTGACCATGAGATTAGAATTTAAAGAGCATTTATTCTGTAAATATATATCTCTTCATAAACCTTTCTAAAGGCCCCTTTCACACTGATGGACCGATTGGGGTCCGTCTGTCAGTTTTTCAGGCGGACACGAACTGACCATCCATAGCTCTCTAGGGAGCAGCGGATGTCAGCGGTCTGCCGACATTCGATCCAATCCGGTCTGCGATAAACAGACAGATGGGGATCCGTTTCCCATCTGTCCAGCAGATTTGATGACAGTTGGATGTAAACAGACAAGCAGTCTGTTCCATCCAACCGCCCCAAACAGAAAAGCGTGCTGTGTCCATTGGGCCTGTCATCTACCTGCTCAGTGGGGTCAGCTGACAGATCCCTCGCTGATCAGGCAGATCTGCTTGGTGGAGTCCACCCCAGATGCAAGGGGTCTAAAGGCCACACAGTTTTTTTTTTTTTACAATTACATGTACGGCTCCATCCACACAGGGCTTAAAAATTGCGGCTTCTACAGTAGTTTTGCGTTTTGCCTGTAGAAGGAGCCCAGTGTTATCCTATGTGTCCACGCACATTAGGACTTTAAGAGACATATTTTGAGCTCAGCGTTTAGAGGCAGAAAAAAAAAACCCTTTTTGGTTTGTGTTTTTGACAGAAGTTTTCTGGCAGAAAAGAACACTAAATGCGCCAGAAGGAGAGTGCAGAAATGCTCTATAGGAGCGGTTTTTATACCCAGTTATATATCGAAGTGCGATATTAGACATTTAAAGAAGTATACTGTATTATGCACGGAGTACATATTTTGTAGTATTGCAATATATACCTTCAGAGTATTTATGTAACTTGTACATTTTTACATTTCTATTCTATCTTTTCTAATGTATTAAATATAGAGATTTATATTTTTGTATGTAAAGGGTGCCAACAGACAATTTGCAAATACTTTATGTCACACTTTTTGAGATAAGATGCCAGTCCTGCAGGGTGAGAATTGTTACCAATCAGTTTGCTATTTCACACTTGCATTGTGAGAGGCAGCAGTAAAGCAGAGCCATGGTACAATGCCAAGCAATAAGTAGATCCTGTGTATGTAATAGGCCAATATGGCTTACATGCATTCCATATAAAAGAAACAAGTTTTTTTAAACCATTAACAATAAAACACCTATTTGCATCTAGCCTTTTTCGGTCACATGCATTATCTACAAAAAGTGTTATATATTTCCCTGAATAAAGCAGCTTTAATCCACATCTGTGTTTTTTCTGGGATCATTTTAATGCAACATGTATCTATCAAGAACAGTATAGAAATGATCAAATATAATTTTACTGAGATAAAAAAAATAGAGGAGAGCATTCTGCCATTGTATAATTACACAACTGCATCATTTTAAAAAGCCTCAGCACATAAAATCGGTGCAGAAATAGAGCCTGTGCTATGCTGTGCATTTGCTCTACTATACGCTACCAACAATAAATATGTAAATACCTAAAATAAGGGATATTTATAAATCCTGTATAATAATAATAATATAGATCTTTTTTCCTACTCTCATCCAAGTATCCAGATGACTATAACCGCACAAGCATTTGTAGTCAGCAATTTACACTGTGAGAGTATAATTTAGTCTCTTTATGGTTAGTGCCAGCCAGGGATGGAAGATGAAGATTTACCCCATTGTTTGGTAAGGCTATGTTACTTAGTAAATATGAGATTTGGAGATAATGGAAAGGGGTTCTGTGTGTGGATAACTGAAGGGGCCTCCTTCAGGCCCTGTATAAGGCTTGCTACAATTATACACCCTAAAACTTCATCTTTAGACTAAGGCCTTCAGTCAAACACTGACATCTTGCTTCTGTTTTGTAGGTGACCCGGAACCGAATTCAGTCACTTCATGACTATGGTATATCTCTCCTTGACCAAACTAAAGGACTTGTACAGGAAAATTTCATCTATGAAGGGAAATCCGGTCAAAACATTTTGCAGCAGATGTCCAACAATGAAGACTGCATCGTCCAACACAACAAATTACTCACCTTTAAGAAGAAGTTAGTATATAAGGATATCGTATGCATATGAAAGTATTTATAACATATTTCATACTTTTTTTTATCAGTATTAAACCAATCATATTTTTGCATATATACTATATAGGCAGTTAAGATTACCTTATAAAACTATATTTAATTATTTTTACTTCTATAGCACTTTTCTTTCTGCAAGCTCAAAGAAGGGAGTTTATCAAAACTGGAGCAGACCGAATCTGGAGCAGCTGTGCGTGGCAACCAGTCAGCTTCTGTCTTCAGCTTGTTCAATTCTGGCTGCTCCAGTTTTGATAAATTCCTCTCAAAGTACTTTATTTGCTGTTGGGGTAGATGGTGAGGCAATCATCTCGGTCATGCTCAGTAGAATACCATACTAGGGTAATTTTTTTGTTTGTTTTGTTTTAGACAGGCAAAATAATCTTTCATCATATCTTTGGAATGTGGGAGGAAACTCACACAAGCCGAACATGCAAACTCAATGCAGTTGTGCAGTTGTGTCGTGACTGGGACTCAAACCAAACACCCCAGTGCTGTAAGGCAAAAGCACTAACCACTAAGCCACTGTGGTTATGTATTTTAACCATTTCAATACCGGGCAATTTCACCCCCTTCCTGCTCAGGTCAATTTTCAGCTTTCAGCGCTGTTGCACTTTGAATGACAATTGCGGTCATGCAACA
This sequence comes from Glandirana rugosa, assembly GCA_018402905.1. Lineage (NCBI taxonomy): Eukaryota > Metazoa > Chordata > Amphibia > Anura > Ranidae > Glandirana > Glandirana rugosa. The sequence continues at coordinate 359,509 of BLSH010539852.1, forward strand.
CTGTACCCATAGTAAATTTTTATAATTTTTTTTTTTTTTTTTTTAGAAAGATAGAGCTTTCTTTTTGTGGAATTTAATCACCACTAGGTTTCTTATTTTTTGCTAAACATACTAAAATACAGAACATTTTGAAAGAAAAAATTATTTTTGTTTCTGTTATGAATTTTGCAAATAAGTAATTTTCCTTCACTGATTTTTGATGATGAGGCTACACTGTTTTCAACGCCTGCGTGAAAGAGCCCATAAACCTAACTGATCACTACCTCCAACCCATAGGTTACATTTATACTATCTGTGTAGCAAAATAAAAGTTTGGCGCAGCCTGTGTTTCATTTTTTGTTTACTTCTTTAGTTAGAAGAATTGGGAAAACCGAGTTTGCACATAACAACAAAGTATACATATATAAATTAAAGGCATTGTATTAAAATACGATGCAATATAACAGCTGATATTCCTTGCACTGTAAAGTGATAGGAAAAAAATAAACCTTTTGTTTCTTTTCCAGAAATGTTATTTGTTTTTAATTATTAATGGAATTTAAGTTCTCTCTTTTAGTATTTTGAATGATGGATAGACCCATACTACCTAGAGCCACCATTTGTAACCTGAGTTTTTCACTATATACATGGGAAATGTTTCATTGCAGGTCGGATGTTACATGGAAACTGGAGAACCCACCAGCAAGACCATACATTGAAGGGTGTACAAGAGGAGTCTCTAGCACACAAAGCAGTCAGAGGCTTAACACGGTCACCACCAGGATTGCAGCAAGAGTGGAAGGACGTTGCCACAACAATGGCAGCATCTTCTGTACGATCCTTTGACTGAAGAGTAATATTGACCTTGTCATTTCATCTGGGTTCTAAAATACATTCCACGGGGAGTAATTTTGGCTACAAGGAGTGGTCTGGACCAGCCTTTCTCTACAAGGGTGCCGTGGAAAAATGCCTAAAAATAACCCCAAATTACCCAAAAATTGTCAACAAGCCAGCAGGTAGATTAAGCCTGCATTTTTTGTTACACAAAGTCACTGGATTTTATTGTGTAGCATTACCACCTTGTAGGCTGGTCCCTAGAGTCCTAATGAGCACATCGGGCACCTGCACAGCATCCTTGAGTTTGCCACTCTCCATCATCACTGGGGTCATGTTAGCTGCATGAGGGAGAGAAGTTTGAGGGGAAGAGAAAATCCGGAATACTAGTCAGTACCAGTGTATAAAGGTATATTAACTTTGTAAAAGTAAATCACCTCACTGTTGGGTTTTTACATTTTAAAATGGGGTGACTTGAGATTGTATATCATTTTAAAGGGTGCCTTGAATGAAAAAAGTTGAGAAACACACTAGAGCACACACATCTCTTAAAGGAAAATCATACTGAAATAAATATAGGAGCTTCCATTGCTGATCTCCTCCTAAAAATGCTACTTGCTGGACTGTCTCTGGCTTCAGTACTTTTAAATCACTGACCCAGCATAAGCATGACAGCATGTAAAGACAGAACTTCTGATCAGCATATTTGATTTGGGTCAGTGGTTAGGAGGTTATTGAAGATATTAGATCAGCATGACAGCCAGGCAATTAGCACTTTCAAAATAGATGTGAGCAGTGCAATGGCAGTCTCCACATTTTCTGAGTACAGGTTTCTTTAAAACCTATAATCCTTATGTGTTTCATTATTGATTTCATATGTTAACAGTGCTATAGCATTTCTTTTAAACTCACAAAATGACAGAAGAATCCTGGCAGGCTAGGCTTCTTTGCCAAGGGGATCTTTAAATATAATAAACTAGTTGTTAGCCAGTACTAAAGACAATACATTTCATATGAAGTTTTTATACCATTTTACTAATGTTTCCTATGTATAGTAAAAATAAATAAATAGATTGGCAGGTATAACTCCCTCTAGTACAGCAGTGCAAGCATGATGCAACACTAATTTACCTTACCCTTAACTCTTAGAAAACTCTTAAAAAGTAGTACATTTAGTAATAGCACTTTTTTTGCTTAACAAATTGCACAATAAAATAATCATTCCCCAGTAAACTATTTAATAAAACTTTGCGGTTTACCACGTTCAGTGCTTCTGGCTCCTGCCCTCTCTGTGCCGCTTCCATGAACTTTCAGTCTGCACGGGACAGTGCAGTCTGAGTCAGTCTGTTAGCGGGGAGGGGGAAGAAGGTAGGGGCAGGGGAGTGCCTTGCCATCCTAGACTATGGGGCTTTGTGTTTCTGTTGATGAACGCAGTGTAGAGAAACACAACTCTAGTCCCTGCATGCAAGGGTGGCCTTATAGGATGCTAAATGAGAATGGAAGACCACCCTGAAGCAAGAAACTAGGGCAATGGTCATGGCACCAGCCTAAACATGAACTTAGGGCAAGAATTAAAAGATGAAGAAGCTGCATATTCAGTAAGTAATTGAGTCAGCTGAGAGCGAAGCTCATAAATGCAGAATGTTTACAGTAAGATGTTCTAAGATACTCTGGTAAAATGGTTGTTTCCATGGTGATCTATGTGCCATAAATTCTGTGTATACACATAAGGAACAGTCATCCATTTTATCATACCACAATTCCTGCTGTATAGACTGGTCAGCCTACTTGTCAAACTATTAACCACTTGCCGACCGCCGACCACAGTCTGAGTGGCTCGTTATCGCAAACTGCCGTCATACAACGGCGGCTGCGATAACTAGTGCTGTGAGTGCGCGCGCCGCCGGAGCCGCGCTCGCACGCTCACTGTGTCCGGGGGGGCCAGGGAGCGGGTGCGGTGGACTCGATCACCGCCGGCTACCCGTGATGGCCCCCCCGCACTGAAAGAATGGGAGGTCTGTGTAAGTAAACACGGATCTCCGTTCTGTTAAAGGGGGAAGGGCGATGATCACAGGCTTCCTCTATATGGAAGCTGTGATCATCCCCTTTCCCCAGTCAGGGCAGCCCACACACAGTTAGAACACGCCCAGGGAACACAGTTAACCCTTAGAGCGCCTCCTCCAGGTTAACCCCTTCACTGCCAATGGCATTTACACAGTAATCAGTGCATTTTTATAGCACTGATCCCTGTATAAATGCCAATGGTCCCAAAAAAGTGTCAAAATGGTCCGACAATATCGCAGTACCGCTAAAAATCGCAGATCGCCGCCATTACTCGTAAAAAAATAAATAAATAAAAACCCCAGAACTTAATTCTCATCGTCCATAAACGCGGCAACTTTTGCGCAAACCAATGAATAAACGCCGAATCCGATTTTTTTTTTTTTACCAAAAATATGAGGAAGAATATAAATCGGCCAAAACCGATGGAAAAAAATGTTTTTTTATATTTCTTTTTTGGATTTGGATTTTAGCAACAAGTAAGAAATTTGGTTGTTTTGCAAAATTGTCGCTCTTCTTTTGTTTATAGCGGCGATCAGAAATGACGCAGAGGTGATCAAATACCACCAAAAGAAAGCTCTATTTGTGGGGAAAAAAGGACGCAAATTTAGTTTGGGTACAACGTCGCATGACCGCGCAATTGTCAGTTAAAGTGTCGCAGTGCCGAATCGCAAAAAGTGCTCTGGTCCTAAAGTGTGAAATTCTTCCGGGGCTGAAATGGTTAAAATACCTACCCCAAACCTTATACAACTTTTTAAGCAGCCCTTGAACGTATAGGTGAGCTGTAGTACAGTATTTATAAACATGGCTATAGAAATAACACAGTCTTAGCTACAAAGCGTTTTTGGACTTCAGCTTGTATAAGAGCAATATGTACTGCAAGCTTTTACCAAGCATTTTCAAAGCTTTCAGGCAGGTTTGTTAAAGCTTAAAAATCATCTTTTATTTTGTTTGAGAAAGTTAAAGGCCAAGTTCACCTTTGGAACGTGCCAGCATCTGCAGCCTCCCCCTGTGACAATAGATGGGGATCCTCTCCCTGCACCCGCTGTCACAATTTGAAAACAGTGCCACCACACAGAGCTCCACCCACAAGGCTGCATTTTTAGTTTACAGTTTCTTGTGAATGAATGCTTACAAGTAGCAAAAGCCATTGGGGCTGACGGTCTGTAGTTATCTTTTACGAAGGTGTTTGACATATTTAGACAAATCATACATCCAGAATGCAACAAAACATTTAGTTAAAAACACAAAAAAAGGGAAATAAGCAAAGAAAGTAGGCACAATAAATACTACAAGACCATATACTGCATACAAATCTCAGATATAACAGTATTCTGATCGAAATACTAAAGCTTATTAATCCTGAGAGGTTCATAACTATAGCTTGGACATAATAGAATGGTGATCCTATGGGTAGAATTACAGTTGAAGAGTCCCCCCCCCCAAATGAGAATTAAAAGTCAGCAGCTACAAATACTGTAGCTGCTGACTGTTACTATTAGGGTACTTGCCTGTCCAGGCATTCAGCGGTATCCTTAACCGGGCCGATTCTTGAATCTGTTCTCGGGTGTTGGCGCCTCCATTTTGGTTTCACAGCCGGTTTCCTACTGTGCATGCGTGAATCGCTCTGTGCTTTCTCAATGGATCGGCTGCGGGGGGAAGGAGGAGGGGGGCTGAAAACCAGGTATCCACTCCCCCCTCCCCTCTCCAAAAGGTGCCAAATGTGGCAGCAGAGGGGAGGAGGAGGCAGATAAGCTGACCCTCCGCCTTTTTGGTAAAGCTCCACATTAAGTCTTATAAAAAAAAAAAGGGGGGGTGAGGAGGGGGAAAGGGAAGGGGGTGGAGTCCCAGGGTGTCTGCCTATCAAATCAGACCACCTTTCAATGAGCTGTGGGGCACTGTTGACTGCTCCCATGGTCCATTGATGTTATCTGCAAAAAAATGTGCATTTATTCATTTTTTTTTTAAATGTGAACTTATCAGACTTCAGCAGGCTTTCAACAAGCTTCGCGTAGTGCCAAAACGTACTATTGCCTGCTAGCAGTTTGTTTAAAGTGACACTCAACACTCTTATAGATCTGTGTTTACCATCCTCAAACTGGATCTTAAGGTTGCCTCATAAACTTCTATAAAGTTGCCTGAAGCTGGCAGAAAGCTTTGCATATGCTTTGTAAACTCTTGCTGTACACACTGCTGTTATTCAGTGTCAAGCTGATGCCCATGTGAACAAGGTCATAAAAGCAAATGGGAAATTTGTCATTGGGTGGAATATTTGTGATTAAACAAATCCAGGCCTTTGTAAATATTATTTGGGATCTCAATATATACTTAAAGGGGTTGTAAAGTCTCCAGGTTTTTCACCTTAATGCATTAAGGTGAAAAACCTTTTGTTGTGCAGCAGCCCCCCAGAGCCCCCCTTTTACTTACCTGGGGCTGATTGTTCCAGCGACGAGAACGAGCCCAGCAGCTCCAGCCAGTGTATCGGGTCCTCATTGCATAGATTGATAGCAGCAGGAGCCATTGGCTCCCGCTGCTGTCAATCAAATCCAGTGACACGATGGGCAGAGCCGAGTCCTGGTGTCTGTGTCAATGGGCGCAGCAGCAGGACACGGGAGTGCGCCCGCATGAGTGATCCCAGGGAAATCGCTTCTCTGAGGGGGCACTCGAGAAGAGGAGGAGCCAGGAGCGCCGGCGAGGGACCCCAGCAGTGAAGGTCCGGGGCCGCTCTGTGCAAAACCCTTGCACAGAGGAGGCAAGTATGACATGTTTGTTATTTTAAAAAAAAAAGGATGAACCTTTAGTATCACTTTAAGCTGGCCATAGACAGTTCAGATCTTGGCCAGTTCAGCAGGAACTGGCTGAGCTTTGAACCATGTATGGGCAGGCTGAATGTACCCAACCAACCTGTCAGATTTGATATGCAGTTGTTGTTATAGCCACTAGCAATAATTACTGTGTTCTCCTGGTGGGGTTGGCTTCTTCCGCTCCCCCGCCGGGAGAACACAATGGCTCCACAGGAAGGATTCAAGCGAATCTAGCAATTGTCTTTCCTGCAACCTATGGTCGCAAGAAAGAAAATCGCACCGTCTGTGGCTGGCTTAACTGTTAGTTCTCATTTTAAGAAATATGTCCACCATTGTTTTCTTTTTAGTCCATTTGAGAGCTGTCCCTCAGTTAAGGTGCATATACAGTATAATCCATTAAAAGTGGATACTAACTACTGGGCTAAACAGTTTACAGAATCCAGGCTATCATTAGAGCCTGTAAAGCATGAGGTGCAAAGTGCCACAGTAATAGCAACAAATGAAATGATGCGTTTCCTACCCCCAACCACAATATGGATGCCTTTGCTAGTTATAAACAATTTGTATTCTTTAAGTATATTTCATCAGGCATATTATGAACAACATGCAGATAAGGTCTTTGTGCTTTAAGCGTAATGTGTATATGTTAAGCATAATGTGTGGAAACGTTCAATAAAGTGTATGATTTTTGCTAACAAGCCTCTATTTTAATGCAAGTATATTTTGCCTAATATGATAGATGTCAGTCCATGTTCATAAAAAATAAATATTCATAGCAACATTTTTTATCATCCACTTAAAAATTTCAAATAGAACTGTCAGAATTTTTGTTTTTCATGGAAAGCCAACATAAATGTTTGCAGTAAAATTAAAGGCTTTTTGTTTACATCACATACCAAATCCCAGAATAATTTAATCCAGGAAATCTTCATATTCTTTGATTTTACAAGTTTGGTAGTCCTTGGCTGTAATAATCATGAACTGTAAATTTCCACAAGGCATTAAGAGCCAGCTATATATGACTCATGCACTGTAAACTTGCAATTAAACATTCCGGCCGGCTATACACACGTGTTAAGCTTTAGCCTTTTTGCTTTCCTATATAGAACATTACAATTATGCAGAAAGCTGCATCTGACATGTACATCGTATGAATATCATTTTGCTATGTTCTTTTTTTATCAGTAGGTTTGTGAAAACTGTATATACGAGATAAACTAATACAATAAAGATATATTTTATATGCTTTGTTATTGTTTACTTTTTTGTGTAACCGAGAGAGATAAATGTTGGATGTGTGTGAATTCATCTGTATGGGGGAGGGGGTCACGTATTTAATGCTATAATAGGGAAAAACCTGTAATGTCACAATTCACATTGGCCCAATGACCATTGAGCACACCTGTCATGCCTGATTAACATCACCTAACCAAACAAAACTCAGATCCTGAAACTTCCATATGCCTTTCCAAGTCAGGCAAACCCAATCATTTAGAAAGTCCTAAAAATAATCACTAGTCCTTTGCTTCTCACACTCCTCCAATTAAGGATTTCAGCATTTTTTTATTTCAGATGAAGTTTGGAATGGTGAGATCTTTGGTCAGATTGTAAGTGCCACCTGTGACCCCACTGGTTAGCTACCCTTTATTTCCCCTTGTGGTTATCAAGACAGGAAGTGAGAGTAATCTCTCCAACCAAGGCAGAGAAAGTGCTAGTACTTTGCAGTAGAGCAGGGAATTCACTTTCATTCTCTACATTGTGCTTGGGACAGGAAGTGAAAGAATGTCTCCACCACTCAATATATAAAGAGGCACAAGGCAAGGGTGCCTACTGTCACCATTATTTGTTTTGGACACAATGCCTTTGGCAATCGCTTTGAGAAACACTGCTAATACTAGAGTTATTTACCGTGGAATGGAAGAATATGCATTGTTCACCGACTATATCCTAATGTTCATAACTTCTCTTATTATAATGCATTCAAATGTTTTTAAAGATTTTTTTTTTTGTTTTAAAAATGTCTGAATTACTAAAGTGAATAACGCTTAATCTCAATGATTTAATTTTACCCTTGCCACCGTGGATCTCCTTAAAGCTAATTATGAATTCAAAACAGCCTGAATCAACACTATTTTGTTAAGAATGGAATCAACTTTAACCACTTAAAGACCAGGCTTTTTCTGGCACTTTTTGTTTACAAGTTTAAATCTGTATTTTTTTGCTAGATAAATTACTTATAACCCAAAACATTATATATATATATTTTTTTTTTTCTAGCAAAGACCCTAGGTAACAACATGGTGATAGTTACAATTTATGTCACATTGCATTTACGCAGCGATTTTTCAAACGCAATTTAAAAAAAAAAAATTGTAATTAATTAAAAAACAATATACAGTTGCGCTCATAAGTTTACATACCCTGACAGAATTTGATTTATTGTCCATTTTCAGAGAATATGAATAACACAAAAACATTTCTTTCACTCATGGTTAGTGTTTGGCTGAAGCCATTTATTATCAATCAACTGTGTTTACTCTTTTTAAATCATAATGACAACAGAAACTACTTAAATGACCCTGATCAAGTTTACATACCTTTGTGATTTTGGCCTGATAACATGCACACAAGTTGACACAAAGCGGTTTGAATGGATATTAAAGGTAACCATCCTCACCTGTGATCTGTTTGCTTGTAATTAGTGTGTGTATAAAAGGTCAATGAGTTTCTGGACTCCTGACAGACCCTTGCATCTTTCATCCAGTGCTGCCCTGACGTTTCTGGATTCTGAGTCATGGGGAAAGCAAAAGAATTGTCAAAGGATCTGCGGGAAAAGGTAGTTGAACTGTATAAAACAGGAAAGGGATAAAAAGATATCAAAGGAATTGCTAATGCCAATCAGCAGTGTTTTAACTCTAATCAATAAGTGGAAAATCAAGGGGTTCTGTTGAAACCAAACCACGGTCAGGTAAACCAACTAAAATTTCAGCCACAACTGCCAGGAAAATTGTTCAGGATGCAAAGAAAAACTCACAAACAACTTTAGGTGAAATACAGGACTCTCTGAAACATGTGATGTGGCTGTACAATAAAGAGGCACTTGAAGAAAGATGGGCTGCATGGTCGAGTCGCCAGAAGAAAGCCATTACTATGCAAATGCCACAAAGTATCCCACCTACAATACACCAAACAGCACAGAGACAAGCCTCAAACCTTCTGGCACAAAGGCATTTGGAGTGATGAGACCAAAATTTAGCTTTTTGGCCACAACCATAAATGTTACATTTGGAGAGGAGTCAACAAGACCTGTGAAACACGGAGCTGGATCGCTGATGTTTTGAGGATGTGTGAGCTACAAGGGCACATGGAAATTAGTCAAAATTGATGGTAAGATGAATGCAGTAGGTTATCAAAAAATATTGGAGGAATATTTGTATTCATCAGCCAGGAAGCTGCGCATGGGACGTACTTGAACATTCCAACATGAGAATGATCCAAAACACAAGGTCAAGTCCACCTGTCATTGGCTACAGCAGAATAAAGTGAAGGTTCTGGAGTGGCCATCACAGTCTCCTGACCTCAATATCATTGAGCCACTCTGGGGAGATCTCAAACATGCAATTCATGCAAGACAGCCCAAGAATTTCCAGGAACTGGAGGTTTTTTGCCAAGAGGAATGGGCAGCTTTACCAACTGAGAAGATAAAGAGCCTCAACCACAAATAGCACAAAACATTTCAAGCTGCAATTGAGGGGGCAATACACGGTATTAAGAACTGGGGTATGTAAACTTTTGATCAGGGTCATTTGAGTAGTTTCTGTTTGTCATTATGAATAAAAAAGAGTAAACACACTTGATTGATAATAAATGGCTTCAGCCAAACACTAACCATGAGTGAAAAAAACATTTTTGTGTTCTCATTCATATTCTCTGAAAAATGGCCAAGAAATCATAAATTCTGCCAGGGTGTGTAAACTTATGAGCACAACTGTATATCCCAATTTTTTTGTATAGTATGAAAGATGATGTTACGCTGAGTAAATAGATAGCTGACATTCGGGTCCATTCACACCAATGCGTTTATTCATGCTTTTTGCAGAAATGCAGGACATTTTTTTTAACATGGGTTCCTATGGAACATGTTCACAACAATGCATTTTTTGTGCCTCTGCATTTTTGGAAAGGGTCAGTGACATTTTTAAACGCAAAACTGCTTTTTTGGTTCAAAAGTTTTCAATGGAGAAGCTGCAGAAAAGCACGTAGTGCGTTTTTACCACGATTTTGCCGCAATTTGCTTCTTTAAATTTGCCCAACAACAAATCCCCCCCCCCTCCCCCTCCCAAAAAAAAAGCATAAAAACGCTACAAAATCACAGGAAAAAAATGCAAAAAGCACTGCAGAAACGCTCAAAAGCAACGTGCATAGATGTGAAATGAGCCTTTCAAATTCTGGATGAACCCTCTGCACACTTCTATACACCCTTTCCAGCAAACTATGCAATGTAAAACAGGGATATTTAGTTCACATATATTGCAATATATGTATAAGCCGTCCAACTGTGTCAAAGTAATCCCTCTTCTGGCCAGTCTTACACTGCCTTGCCACTGCAAATGCTACGGCGGACACCATGCCAACCTGGGGCATAAAGACACAAGATGGGGGAGAGCGACTAGGTTCAGATCTGGTCACTGACCTGTATATAACAGAGAAAATATATACCTGTGCTCAGATCCCAACAGCTTGTACATGCAATGAACTACCAGGTCCTAAAGGGGTGTGACCACATGTTAACACTACAAATACCAAATGGACCCTCTGCACACTGCTACACCCTTCCCAGCAAACTATGCAATAAAAACAGGGATATTTAGTTCACATATATTGCAATACATGTTTAAGCTGACCAACTGCATGCAATACATGTAAAAGCTATTGGAATTTGAGCACAGGTATATCTTTTCTCTAGATTACTAACATGTCATGCTTTAAAATTGCACATGCTTGTGGAATGGCGAGAAACTACAGTACTTAAAAATCTCTGTAGGGGACACTTTAATCTCCTTTACAGGTTACCTGTTTAGAGTCAAGTCTAGCACTAGAATTATTGCTCTCGCTCTAACGTTCGCGGAGATACCTCACGTGTGTGGTGTGAACACCACGCGACTTAGGTATGTGTCCGCTTCTGTGCACTAGCACGAAGGGATGGGACGCTCTTAATTTTTTTTCCTTATTTTTTTTTATTGTCCACTTAGTTTTTTTTAAAATCACTTTTATTCCTATTACAAGGAATGTAAATAAGGATGGCAGGTCCTCTTTATGGAGATATCCCAAATCTCTTTTTTACCTTTAAAAGCAAATGATAAAAAAAAAAAATTTTTGTTTACTTCCACCCTGGACTGAAAGTGACGCATGATGTCGCTCCATTCTTCCAAGGCCATAAAGGCCATCAAAGATTATCTACTCATTGGTCACCTCTGTGATCAGTTGACAGTAGGGTTGCCACATCATCCCTTTAATCCAGGACACATTAATTACACAGGTTCTGAGGCTGATTAAGGTGGTAATTAAACTCACTCGGTGCCTTATCTGCATTAAATTAGCCTCAGAACCTGGGTAATTCATATGTGTCCTGGATTAAAGGGATGATGTGGCAACGCTAGTTGGCAGCAGTCAGACCGTTTCTCGGGCGAGGCGGCAGAAACAGTAAGCCCGAGAGACACTCAGAACTCTTTCAAGAGAAAGTCAGCCGCCGCCAGGGTTATGACCAATATCTTCAGCCATAATCCCGGTAAACCACAACGTTTGCAGTAGGCAAGTGGTTAAAGTACAACTAAAACCAATTTTTTTTTCTTTTAGAGTGGAGAGGGATTAAGCCACCTGCCAGTTTATTGATGTCTCTGCTCCCGTTATGCAGATTCCCCCCTCTCTATTTGCCCTGTTTACCATTATCATTGAAAGTCAAAGTTAATGCCAAATTTTGGGTTGTCCCCAGTAATGGAGGGGAAATCTTCCAATGGGGACACTACTTCTAGTGACATGAGGTTCCCATGGAATTGCCTTAATTTGTGGGGATTCCCCTTCATTTCCTGTTTGGCTATGGGACAGGAAGTGAAGGAAACTCTCTGCAATGGGATACAGATGGCAAAAAAAAAATATGACGGGATATAACCCTTCCTTGCTCTATCCAAAATGATGTATATCTGTATTTAAGGAAAAATAATAAACACACTATTATTTTTGTGAAGAACTAGGCTCTCTTTTGCCAGTATTGTTTTGTGGAATCTCTAGTCAAAAAGATGTAATTAAAAAAAAAAATTGTACTGCAAGTAAAACATACATATTTTACATTTGTCATTTGACATTTAAAATTACAGTAAAAAGAGTTTTTCGGTACAACGCACCAGTTTATTTACACATGAAAAAACGTTATTTTTAATTTTTCACATATTCTTGTTATGGAACTCTAAGGGCTCTGTCATACTGGTGGCAGTGCAGTGCTTATTATGCTCTATAGCAGGGATATGCAATTAGCGGACCTTCAACTGTTGCAAAACTACAAGTCCCATCATGCCTCTGCCTCTGGGTGACATGCTTGTGGCTGACAGAGTCTTGCTATGCCTCATGGGACTTGTAGTTCTGCAACAGCTGGAAGTCCACTTATTGCATATCCCTGTGCTATAGCAATGGCTGACAGGTGTTCTGGGAGGAGATCCTGCCACTTCCTGAATATCTTTTTTTTTCTTTTTAAGGCTGGATTCACAGTAGTGCAAATTGCATGCAGGTTTCCCTGCATGCAATTTGCATGTCAGGAGATTTTGCCCGGATCTCTATGGAGCCGGTTCACACATCTCCAGATCAGCTCTGGTGCAAATTTGTGCGCTGTGCGTCTTTTGGTCCGTTTCAGGTCTGAATTCGGCCAAAGATTCAGACAAAATTGGACCTGAAACGGTGAATGGGGACACACCAGACCCCTGCTGGGAGCCGCTCTGTGCTGCGGTGTGACACCAGCCTAAAGATTTTTTATTTATTTAGAACCCCTCCTATATCAATCATTAACAATTTTTGCCTCTCCGCACACAGATGTGAACCCAGCCTAATTGTTTGGCTTGGGGATGCAATGCGCTCCTACTGACCACGTGACAAGGCAAAACTGCAGTGGCCATGAAGCATAACATCGTGACGTGTACTTTCCTGGCTGGCTGTAAAACTGTGGCTCAGCCACCTGTTTTTACCATTCCCCATCTTAAAGGGCTCTACAAAAAGGTAACAAACAAAGCAAATGGTAAAAAAAATATCAGCAGAAAATAGCTTTGGGAAGGAAAGAGTTATTACAGCTGATTTACCACTTAAGGACCAGCTGCCGCAGTTATACTGTGGCAGGTTGGCTCTATTGCGCGAATCACCTTCATTGTACGTCAGTTCGTGCAATAGATATAGTGGGCGCCCACGCTGATGCACGTGACCGCGATGTCCCTGCTCTGACAGGGGAGTGGATTGAGATTGTCTGTTCCTAGTGATCAGGAACAGTGATCTCTCTCCTCCTCCAGTCAGTACACTCCCCCCACAGTTAGAAACACCTCCCAGGGAACACATTTAACTCCTTGATTACCACTAATGTTAACCTCTTCCATTTTTATAGCACTGATCACTGTATAAATGTCACTGGTCCCAAAAAA